>VXBO01006266.1:614230-647245 GCA_013400135.1 Rhinoptilus africanus | reverse complement strand
ACAGGTCCCACCCCCCACCGGCGGCCTTCCCCCCCGCCCCGGTCATTACTCACCCGTCCATCGCTGAGCAGGACAAAGCGCGGGCAAGCGGGACAGAGAGCCACGCGAGCACCGTGTACGGGGAGGCTGTGAGAAAATGGCGGCCGGGCCTGCACGGAAACCGCCGAACGTTGCCGAGCGCCCGATTCCGCTCCCCGTCCCCCGCCGCCACTGAGCATGCGCCAGCCGCCGGGGCATGCGCACTCCGCCCCGCTGAAGCTGCTGCCCTCAGCTGCCCGGGCCCAGCCGGCCCCGCCTGGGGCGGGAAGCGGGGCGTTCCTCACACCCCACTCGGTGCTCGCCGGGTGGTGAGGGGGGGCTGCCGCCTCTCCTGTGCCAACGCGCCGCTTCAGGCCTGTGTGTGTGTGCACGGAGAGGCTTCCCAGCGCTTCCCGGCGCCGAGAGCCCGTCTCTTCTCCTCATGGAGAACCTTCGGAGAGGCTCCGCCGGCCCCGGGTACCCTCTGCACCCCGGCCCCTCAAAGCGCCCACCCCGCGGGGGGCCCGGCCCTCCCCACTCGGGGCCTTCGGCCGCGCAGCCCCTGATGGGGAGCCGCCTGTTGACTCTACAGCTGACCAGTAATGCCATTTCAAAAAATAATTAGGATGAATGTACAAATTAACTATTGCGGTGAGTTAGGCTGTTCCTTCACAGAAATTGCTGTAGCCATGGGTTCTCTGTAAACTACTGGATCAGGGCACAAACTGCACTACGTGCTTGGTAGGAAATACGCTATCCCAACGCGCCCCCNCAAGATTTCTTCACAAACCTTTACAATGTTGGACGCAGAGTGTCTAGAAAGGGCCGTTGGTGGGACAATCCTGGACTGCATTCCAACGAAAAGTCGAACTGAGGATTTTTACGCCTATGAGGGAAAATTTGAAAATGTGATCCAAATGCTCCTAAGAGGTCCCAAATCCAGAAGGACGTTAAAAAGTATTCAGAACATCTGTATTTTCTGTGTTTTGATCTGGTGTTAAGTCCATTGTGAGTCTCACCGAAACTGTTGCAGTGAAGCCTGATAAAGAATTTAGGAGCCAAATATCTATGCATATCTCCATAACCAGAAAATTTTCACTATACTTCACTACCCTAGTCTCCCTCACCTCTAACCCCATGAGTAGCACAGTAACTAACTTAACAATTAGGAGTACATGCAAATTTTCATTCTACTCCACGACTTTTTGTTGTTCTGTTCTAGAAAAGCCACGCTGGTTCTCTACAGCAAGCAATTTGCTGGGTGGAGAATAACTCATACTGTTTCTCCTAAATGCCAATATCATTTGGATGTCTGCAACTACCTTCTCATTCAGCAGCTGTTTTCGGCACCCGTCCCTGACCGCTAGACTAAATAGTGTATTATTCTCATTCTTACAAAATCCCTCTTAAACATTTCATTTGCTTAGGTTGTGTATAAAGTTCATCATGCCAAAATACTATTATTTACTTTTTTGCTTTCAACATTCTTATGTATTTAAAAAAAAAGTATCTGGTTGTAGCATTCTTTACTGATTGCACGTGTTAACGAAGTACTATGCTTGAAAGTAATGCTGAGGACTTCAGAGATTTAGAGCTGCTTATAACCATCTCTATACATTCAGTGCATTTTTATATGTTTACTCCATATATATAATCCCTGTAGATTCTGGCATGTTTAGTAGGTTTTGCAGCACTGGAGGCTGGGGTTATAGTTGGTTTCTCTCATTTGCCACCGCCTTTACTCCGATATATTGCCATGCTGTACTGGGGATTTTTTTGTCTTCCCCTCCCCTTATAAATCTAAAAATCTAAATACATCTCTGGTCTTGTATTAGTAGAAATACTGATCCTTCTACTTCTTAGCAATTAGTAGAAAATCTGTCTTTCCATCTGACTTCTCTGTCTCGCTGCCTGTCTTTTTTCCCTCCTTTGTCTTTATAGTAATGCCATCTTTGAATCTGTGCTTCTCATCGCTTTTGTGATATTCCTGTTTTCTCCTTTCATGACACCTACCAGAATCCATCTGATTAAGTAAGCTAATACTCATTCGGTTTATCCTCCGAGTTAGATGCTCTTCCATATAAGGGAGACTGAGGAGCGCGTGTTGAGTGTTTATAGCAGAAGAGACACTGGAACTGAGTTTGCAAATCTTGGTGAAATAATGGATATGACTTTATAGAGCAAAACTCTAGCTCCCCTAAAATCATCAATAAAAATAATAATCAATCAAACAGGATTTTACCTAGAGCCTTTAATTTTAGCAGGGGAAAAAATGATACCAACAGTCAATGTGTTACTAATAAAATGCCACGGCATCCTCTTGCTCATTTATTTGCTCAGCGTGGTATTCCACTTTCCTCTTTATGTAACATCGCACTTTTATACTATTAGGTTATTTTTAGTATGCTTTTGCATGCCTTGTAAAATGTCTACCGTATTTTGGACATTGTGGTAGGATAAACAATGACTTGGTCATCTGTTTTCTGTGTAGCTAGAGTATGTCTTTGCTTTGGCTTTCTCATGCTTTAGAAGGTCAGAAAAAATTGTTGCCGAAAACACCCCCTTGTCTCTAGGACCTGTCAAGTTTCTGCTGAGGTCCTGCATCAGATTGATCAGAAGGCGGCTAAAATATTCAATAACAGGCAACCATTCAGTAAAACACCTCTAGCAACCCCCTCCACATTCAGTGGTTATATTATGAAACATGAGGGCTTCTACCCTCTATCTGTTCTACTCTAACTGAAATTTAAGTGTATATATTATTATTAGCTGTATAAAAGTGACGTACTTTTTGCATCCTAGTAATCTTATTGCTGCAGTATGTTGTTTTCCGAAATAATTTCCTTTGATCATTGATATATTTAGATGTTTCACTTTCACTGGTTGTTTCCTTTTTATTTCAAGAACAGCTAATAAATAACAGTCTGTGTAGTTCAGCAGCCGTATGAATGGTGTGTGCTTAGTGAAAGATTGTGGGAATTAGAAAGCACACAAAGATATTTTCTGCAGTACATTGTCCCAAATTGAGTCCCTGGAGTTGCTGGGAAAAAAAAATATTATCCACACTCTCAGAGAATATCTTGTTCAAGAGTTTGCCTGAGCAGTTTTTGACATCAGCAGCATTCTAGGGCAACAAGTTAGGCAATTTAAGAAATCACTGTGTGAAAAATATTTTCTTTTGTTTGTTTCAAGCCCACTGCCTGATAATTTCCTTTAATGTCCATCAGTTCTTTCGTTAAAAAAAATAGATGGATAATTTTCCCTGTTCACCTAACCATGTCATTCATGAATGCATATACTTTCATCATATCATCTTCAGTTATATGTAAAGAGTCCTAGTAAATTTAATGTCTCCTCTATTAGAAGTCATTCTATATTTTCAATAATTTGTTTTGCCTTTTTCCGCACCTTTCCAAATCCTATTCTAGAAGACCATAATGGTCCTTGTTATTCAAGTTACAAATTCAATGGCTTTATATAGGTGTGTAAGAAATGCTTTCTGGTTTATTTCTGGGTTTGTATTCTTTTTTTCTGATAATATCAATCTCATTTGCACGTTCAAATGCTGCTAAGCCGTGAGCTGATGTTTTCACAGAACTCCCCGCAACTCAAGCACTCTGCTGCGTGGAAGTCATTCATTTAGATTCCGGGATTTTGCATGTATAGTTTGGCTTGTTTTCTCCCTTGCATATTACTTCCATTTTTCAGCACAGAATTTAACTTGTCATTTTATCATTCAGTCACACAGTATCATGAGAGCTTTCTGCAATTCTTTATGGTCAGCTTTTGTTTTTATTACCATGAATAATTCAGCATCATCAGCAAACCTGGTCACCTCGATAATCACTCTTTTTACCAGATCATTCAAGAATATGCTGAGCAGCGCAGGTCCCTTTGGTACCCGAACAGTGACCTCCCTCTACTGTAAAAAATAGACCATTTTTCTTGCCCTTCATTTAATATCTTTTAATAAGCTAGTATTAATAACTTATAATTATTACGTTATTAATCTATCAAGTAGTATAACTGTTAATCCCATATCAGCTTGGTTTCTCTCAAGAGCTTTGGGTAGGGAATTTCAAAGAATTTCTGTTTTTTTGAAATTATATCATGTTGTTTTGATCAGACTATGCTGAAATTCAAACCTAGTGACTCCTTTATGATACTTTGCTATTAGGTGCACTTGCACAGTACCAACTCTTCATTTGTCCCTATCACCAAACTAAATAGCCCTGTCCTTTTAGTTTCCTCATATTATTAACAGCAGTGTCATTGAATGGTGTTGCTTAGTACAACAGATCCTCTGGATATTATGGGAAAGGTTGATCATTCAATTTACCAGTCTTTGTTATATTAAACCACATTATTCTGTCTTAAGCCAGTTCTTATCAACTTCATAAATTCCCCAGATGCCTTTGAGCAACGTCCTAATGTTTATTAGTAGCTATTCATCTTTTTGTGCTCCTGTAAACAATATCCTTAATCAACATTTCTTCCCAGCAGTCCGTGTTGATTTACTTTGTTTTATTGAACTAAGTTTTGAAGCTGTCAAGTAGCTCTTACAAGCACAGTGCCCTAAATAAATGTCTCTTTTTTCAAGTTCAGGTCAGAACTTGTCTTGCTGGTCTGAATCCCACAGGCTACTCTCCAGGATTTTATGTCTAGCATCCTTGCTAGAAAGACAGGTTATCTTGGGCGGGCTGGGAGTGTTACTGCTCTCTACCATCTCAAACACCAAAACATGTGACATAGCTCATCCCATACTTCAGTTAACATCCATATGGGTCTGAAGGTCCATTCTTGACAACTAGATTATTATTATTTGCCAGCCCACTTTCCCCCTCTTGCTTGTACTATATCCATCTGGAAATTTATTTGCTAGAGCAAATTCAACTTTTTCTACCACTGTGATTAAATACATGTACATTTACTTTCTTCAGGGCTGGAGATCAGTTTTACTTTATATTACAAACATTATATGCCAGAGGCGATTCCATACATCTTTCATACTATAGGGTTTGCTCGTTTTTTGCCGCAGGTAGTGGAGTCAAGATCACGTTGTGGGTCGTGTACAGACAGGGCTGCAGCTCTGGGAAGAGATTGCTGTATTCTGCCATGGAAAAAAGTGAAATGAATTTATTTTTTTCTGAGTGCAAAGATGTCTGTTGAGGTTATACGACAAAGGGTAGGAAGTTCTCTGCTTCTTGACCTAAAGAAATGTATACACCCTTGTGTTGTCACAAGCAGGTGTCTGAGTGCTGGCCTGGCACTCTACAAGACGCAGGTGAAATATTCCAACACTAAAGCTATGAATGCTCTCCGACTATGTTAGTAAAGTAATTTTATCAGTTGTTTCACCTGACTGTACTGACGAGGACTGCTCCCTTGATGACGTGTGCTTTTACCAGCCTAGATCTTTATGTTGCAGACAGTGTAGCTGTCCCACCCATGATTAGAAAAGACTAGCTTTAATTCTTAGAGACTGTCTCATCATTACAATAGCTTTTGCCAATCAGCATTGCAGGTAACAAAGCTTCTCCATTTGAGGATCTGACAAAGTATAAATTTAAGGGCTTCAAGATGATTTCTATTTTTGAGCTGAAGTGAAGATACCTGAATTTTGGCTAGTGGTACTCTGAGATGAGAGGATGGATAACTTAACTGAGCTCTAGCATTTAGCCCAGTGACTCCTTTGCAAGCTGTTGTTTTGTGCAAATTAATGCCGAGTCTGGCATGATGTCTCAGCAGGTAGGTGGTGGCTGGTAGCTGAGAGGTGGCAATGATTCACCTCCTCATCTCATGTGGGCTTTTTTTGCGGGTGGTGGTGCTTTTCTTCTCTTCCAGTGCAAAAATCAAGCAAATCCACTGCTGCAGGTGATCTCAACTCATCTGGTTTGACTTTGCACTGAAGCTACGTAGACAGACTCACGGTCATTTTTACCAGAGGAGAGCCCCAAGACCCCACTCTCCTACTGATTTGCAGCCTGAGAGCCCTTCCTGCTCCATGCCCTGCAGAGAGGAGCAAGCTCAGGCAGAGGTTTAAGCCACAGCCTGAGTAAATATCCCAAAACTAGTCTTAGATGTAAGCTTAAGGGCTGCTAAGATGTATTTTGACTTACTCACTGTCTAACTCAACAGACGAACATCGGACAGAAGACTGTGTAACATACACAATGAGCCCAGTCTTGTACGAGGTCTGAGGTTGCCTAGTTTTACAAACATGATAATTACGATTACTAAAAAGGTGACAAAAAAGAAATGGAGGAAACATCAATTTTTTTTTAAGAACTCAACACCAGCAAGGAAAAAACTCCAAATCCCCAATAACACAGTAAATTAAAGCAATACGTTCTCAAACATAAAAAGAAAACACAGCAATTTCAAAGAACGTTCTTTGCACAGATGGACTGAAATGGGACCTCTGCTATTGATTTCAGGAATACCAGAACTTGAACTCTGAACTCAAATAATTTAAAAGGAGTAAAAAGTGTCTCACAGTAATTTTTAAAAGGTCATGTAAGTGACAGATGAGTTCACCTTTCCACTTTACTCTTTGATGTTAGAAAATGGAATTATTTTTGTACAATTTTTCCAAAACTGTGCTCTCATAACATCCCATCCTATGGAAGTGCTTCCAAATGCTTTTGCACCTTATGTAGGAACAGCATTATGTTCCTGATCTTTTAAGGATTATTTTATGGACTCCTACAAGTCTGTATAAATTATCAAAAAGAATATCACAGAGGAAAAATATTTTTCAAATGGATGGTGTCCGTGGTGGCGAAAGATATTCAAAATGGAAACCTTTTAAGTGTTACAGAAAAATGTCTTCAAAGAGGACACCCCAGAAATGTGAGTGTTTCTTAAAAAATGAAAATCTTCAAAGCAGGCACCTCTTTCTGTGAGGAAATCCTCAAAGGGGCATTCCTCCTGAGTGAAAATCTTTGAAAATGAAATCTCTCAACCGATATGAAAACTTTGAAAGCAATAAACCATTCCTAAAATTGAAGGCAATATTTCCTTGGCAGAGTATAGGATGTTCTTAAAGGCAGAAATGACTGCACCACTGTTAACTATAGAGGTGATCAACCCCTGCTTCTCTTACAAGAAGGAATAAAGATTTTTAAAAACCCTTTGTCGTAATCACAAAGTTATTAAACTACATTATTACCCTATTTTTAACAACAAAAAGTATTGGTAGCGGTATACACTTTCATCACTGGACAGGCCGTTTCATGCACCCTGCTGACTTTAAAACAGCTTCTTCATTTTTAAAGATTTAAGTAAGAAAGTCCATGGAGTGGAGCTTGTTGGAAGTATTTCTATGAATTATATTCCCATGGAGTAATACTTTTTTGTAAAAGTAAGACACTTCACAAAAAAGTGGCAGCTTTGCAGTCTATTTTCCAGCTCACAATAGTGTGTTTTTTGGAATCTGGGCTATTTTTCCAGGATGGGAATCCATTTCCAATTTTTTTCCAACTAGCACAGTCCATGGAATCATTTCTGGTTAAAAGCTTTACAGGGAGGTGATGTAGAAGCACACACGTGACAATAAAACAAAGTAAATAGCCTATATATATAGATTAGAAAGGAAACAATTGTTCATTGTGCCATGCTGACACATCATGGCCTTAAAGATGACTGCTGTTGAGGCATTTCTTTGAGCAACGCGAGGAGGTGGATCTATAGTATCATTTAAAGAGGCTGACTGCTGTGGCACTAGAGGAGTTGTCGGTGAGCGAGTGAACTGCAGCTGACCCAAAGCCAAGGCCGAGCCAAAAAGATTTTCAGAGCAAGACACCAGACTTTTAAAGCAGCCTGAAGAGACACATTCTCTTCTGAATTGAGAAATTCAGCATATTTGCCCACCTGAGCAGCCACTTTCTCTCTCACCTAAGAGGCTCATAGAAGCAGTTTTCTAGTCAGCTTCTGCTCCTGACTGTGTGAATCTACAACGGCGCCAACCACCTTCATGCAGTTCCTACACTCAAAAATACAGTGGATATCGAACACCATAGCCTCTCCCCCACTCTTCCTTATTATTTTCTCATGCTGTCCTCACACGCTCCTCATTTCAGGATTTGGGTATCATAAGCACCCTTAGGAAAATGCAGCTAAGGTGATGCATTGTGGCATTCTGGTTTTTAATTGCTTTACTGTACATACTCTACCCACTTGTCTGCCTAACAGTAGTTTAACTGGGATCACTTAAACGTCTTTCTGTAGTAAATATTCTAGATAAAATTATTCTTTCAGGTCTACTCAGCTGAAATAGTTTTTAGCATATCAGTTTCACAGAACGGTGAGTCCTGTCGTGTGCAGTAGTGGGAGATTCAATATATCTACATAGGAGGCAAATTTGACCCAAATGGCATACCCTATGCGACAGAATTTTTAATAATAGCTTATAGCTGGGATCTGGTTTTGAGTTTTAGAAAAGCAGACAGCCACAAAAAGTAGAAGTTGCTGGCATGCTAGTAGATGTGAATAGTGGTTTCGCTAGTATCAGAAAAGAAATCCAGATTGCGAGGACCAATTACAGTGTTCAGTTGCTATTACAGCCTTTTCAGTCGCTGAATAAATAGAGTCAACGCAGCTGGCAACCCTTACAGAATTTCAGTAAAAGCTACAAATACCTTGTGAAACCATTTGAATACAATCTGCTCCAAATACATGCACATAAAAACCTTTTTCTGCATCTAAAACTCTCCCAGCATCGTACCCACTGCCTTCCATCAATCCATGAGAAAATACCAAACCCCTTTCCCGGGCTCCTGCTCAAGTTCAGACTGGTAAATTTGCTCCCACCCTCCAAAGAAGAGTTTTGGAGAGGGGGGTACCCCCCGCAGCTGCAGTACGGCACCGCTGCTCTGGCGAGCGTGGAGCTGTGGTGTCATGGGCACGAATGTCTGCGTAATCTGAAGACCTCACTTTCACAAGTAGAAATAGTGACTTCTGCTGTTCCTCAGGCTGCAAGGCTAAAAAAGCACCAGAAAGCAATCCATAAGCTAATGTTTGGGGTTTGTTGGTTTGGTTTTTTTTATTCGGCTTGCTCCACAGGAGCTTCATGCTACGCTGGCTGTAATTTAAAGCTGACCTGCTACCTTAAACAAAAATCTCACTTATGGTGAAGTAGGGAAAAGAGATCAGGGGGACCTCAGTAATTTTCCTTGCCAAACCTATCTCCTTTTGTCTCTGTAATTTGTAAATAATAGAAAAATCCAAACGTTTCCAAGTTCGCACATATTCCTCTCTAGACTTAATGGTATTTTCCATTTGAAAATTGTAACTTGCTGGATCAGCCATACAAAGTAGACTGTTTTCTTTCTTCTGTAGCACAGTTTCAGAAACGTTAGCTGGTAAAAGGCACATCAGCTCCCTCGGGAAATCTGAAAATGGGTGCTGGAGAGAAGAGCAACAGATTAGAGATGGAAGACAGAAATAATTCTCTTCTTAAATTCATTAAGTTTCCAGAATGGATATTATGTTTTTAAAAAAACTTCAATTTGCCATGGCCAAAACTAAGGTACTTTATAATTTTGAGAGTAATCTCCTGTGTAGTCAGCTGTCCTTTAGGAGTGCTGATGCAGCTGGAGAACAAGAGCAGCTTGTCACACTGCATTACTAACCGTCTGCTTGCAAACTTCAGAGAACTTCTGGCCACATGTGACATAATATCTCATTAACCTTTTGCAATATCTGAACCCAACAAAGACATCTGCATTTTGAGAATAAATAGCAGCTATCGTCTCAACTCCCCCCATGAACAGCCGCAACTTTTAACAAATACCATCGATAGTAAGTGATGCAGCCCAGTGATATGTTGACTTGGACCATCGCAATCACCTTTATGTCAAATTTACACGTCTATAGTTCTTTATTTATTTTTTAATTCAGATATCAGTCCAATATTGTGCTTGCTGTCTAATGTGGTGGCTTAGCAGATATAAAATATGGCAAAACCTGATCATTTACAACCTTTATAGGCACAGAGCGTGTAAAGTAGAAGTCATTATCTTATGATAAGTAATCAAAATACCGTACTGCTGTGGTCCTGGGGCAGGTTTTCAAAGGGACTGGAGTGTCAGGGCAGTCATAGCCCTCCTGCTTCCTGCACAAGGGCAGGCAGAGTTAAGCCTTGGCCGCAGGGCACAGGAACTTGCTGGCGTGAGCGAGAAGGAATCAAGGGCACTGACACCTACAAGTGCTCGTCAGGATGAAACAGGTATTTGGAGGCACAACACATCTCACAGCTCCAGCCCGACCTGAGGCAATGCAGCTCCCGCCGAGTGAAGACATGCACTGCTGAACAAAATACGGCTCTGCACAAACACTGTCCTAAAAGCTTAGACACTCTGTTTGTGTATCTCTAGACTCCCTTTTCAGCTCTGTATTGTTATTTTAACAAATTGCCCTGCACTGATTTTCATTCTTAGTTGTATTTGTTTTTCAAAATGTTGCTGAGATCATCCCAAACTTAAAGCTTAGGGACCACCAGACCTAAACCTAAAAAACTCTGGCTTTTGACTGTCTAACAGCACTAAAGGCGTGTTCTTAATGGTAGAGAAACAGCAGGCATGCGCACTGAGTTGAAAAGAGAAAGTTTTAGTATTCAACATATTATTATTCAGACACCATATATTTTTATTACTGGAAACAGTAGAATAAACCACTGTCATTATAGTATCCAAGGTATGTCTGCTCCCCAGCTTGCTCCTTACTTGCAGTGTGCTTCCTCAGGCTGTCACTTTTGGAATTAGATGTGACACTATGCAGTGCTCTGTTAAAACCATACTCAGCCGGACAACACATTAATAGCGCAGGTTGAAAGTAACAAAGGTTGAAGGAGGATGGAGCCAGACTCTTTTCAGTGGTTCCCAGTGACAGGACAAGGGGCAGTGGGCACAAGCTGGAACACAGGAAGATCCGTTCAAATACACAGAAAAACTTCTTTAAGGTGAGGGTGACAGAGCACTAGAACAGGCTGCCCAGGGAGGGTGTGGAGTCCCCTTCTCTGGAGATTTTCAAGACCCGCCTGGATACACCTGAGTAATGTGCTCTGGGCAATCCTGCTCTGGCAGGGGAGTTGGACTGGATGATCTTTAGAGGTCCCTTCCAACTCTGAAGATTCCGTGATTCCTGAAGCAAACTACTCTGAATATTAGCTACAGTTAATGTGCTCGGGCAAGTACAGTGAAGGCTTGACTGGAGCACTCTATTCCGGAGAGGTCTGCAACAAAGATGTGAAGATGTAATAACACGTTGCACTTAGACGGCATAAGTACCTTTCACCCAAAGATCTCAAATGCTGCACCAGTATAAATTAACTCTCACAAGTCCTCTGTAAGACACATAATAACTATTATATGTTTTTATTGCTGGCCAAACTGATTCATTTCAAGTCAGAGAGCAGCAGCATGGTAGCAGAGGAAGAAAAAGAGGTTTAGGGCTGAGTCACGAGTCTTCCATTGTAACCCCAACGCTACCTTCAAAAGTGTAATACTCACCACGGGATTCTTGGGTAACAGGACAGTCATACCTTTGAATTTCATATCTGCAACAATAAAATACTCCATAAAGAACCAAATTAAAATGCAGATTTTATGGGACTCTCAAAAATGGTATTTTGAATTCCCAAGTATTCAAGAATGCCTAGATTCTGATGAGCTGCAGACACATTCCTATGACTGCAGGGTAGTATCTCTATGCTCAGCTTTCAGTGAAAAATATAACAATCCCAACTGTTATGGTCAGAAAGATAATTTTTAAACCATTCCACTCCTGGAGGTACAGACAGCCTGACATATTGGCTGTCTGAGGTGTGTGAGCTGCCTTACTAAACTGAAGCTGAAACATCAGCTTGGCGATACAAGCATCAAGATTTTTAACTATTTTAGAGGCTATCAGAGTATCTCTAAAAGGTAGGACATGAAGTCAAATGCCCACAATCTATTATCACCCTAAAATGGTTGATTACTATCATGCATAGTGTCTATCAAGAGCCAATAATAAGCTACAAGCATTAATCTCCGTTATAGGCTTGTATAAAGTATGACACGTTTATAGATTCAGTGCAGATTTGGACATTGTCTTACCAACAAAGTATATAATTTCTCAATGGTCAATGATTTTTAAGTAGTCTTATTAAATACAGGGGATTTTAGCGCCAAGTCTACCAAAGGGAAATAAGCATCCCTGAAAAAGTAGTCATCCCGAAATTGCCTCCTAAATTAACTAAGAATCGATAATACACAAGGCAAAGCAGAGGGGAGAGAAGATTTGATTTTGAACGACCTGCTGAGCAATCCAGGAGGGTGGGAAGAGGGAAGTTAAGGAGGAAGCCAGCCAGCGGGTGTCGCAGCTGGGGGTCTCTCTGCTGTCCTGCAGCCTGGGCACTGATGCACTTAGACGGCTTGCAGCATGGATGCGATAGCCACCCACAGCCTATCAGCTGCATATAGAGAAGAGAAGAAGGACAAGCTATTACATTTGATTTTTCAGATAAGCATACTTCTCGTTCTATATTTGCCATTGTAACTTGGTCTATTTTGTATTTTGTAAAGAAATACTTCACTTCAACATAGCTTCAGTTACAAGTAAGATTTCAAGGTCAGTGGCTAAAATCACACCATCCCATCTCAGTATCTGTAACGATCCATAAATCCGGGTTACTGGAGCCCTTTTGCAGTGCCCGCTCTCCATTTCACTAGGTATCGAAAGGTGAGCGACACAGTTGAGGTGATGGCGATGCAAGGAATACCTTTGGATGACCTGCACAAGCCATGGGGACAGCAGAACAGGCAGAAAGGAGAGAGAAGAGTGCTGGAAAAGAGCTATGGTTTATTCCATACATTTGGAATTGTCATAGCTTATTAATAAAAGCATGCAGATTTTAATTAAGCTAAAAGTAGTGTAGAATTTTCATCAGAGCTCCACAGCTCTGCTGCAGAATTTAAGTTGTTCTTAATTCCGGTTACATAGGACCTTTATTAAATGTCGCAAGAGTAAATGTAGTTGGAAGACAGGGAGAGCTGCTTTTATGTCTAGGTTTTTACTTAATCTAAATGTAATTGGACTAGCAGAAATTCTAACATGACTTGTAACTGGAAAACATTATACACTGTATTAATTCACCCTTCATTAAAATTTTAACAAAACCTAGAAAATGACGGTCCCAAAAAGATCAAGGAGGAAAGCGACTACAGAAACCCTCTGTGAACGTGTTACATTTACGCAATGGGATTTCTGGTCAGATGAGAGGCAAAGCTATGGAACAGAAACTTTCCACAATATTTTGCTTTCACAACCTGGTAGAGCTGCCAGAAGAAAATCCTGGCTCCTGTAATGCTGACCGTAGCTAGGACACAGCA
Source organism: Rhinoptilus africanus (assembly GCA_013400135.1). Classification (NCBI taxonomy): domain Eukaryota; kingdom Metazoa; phylum Chordata; class Aves; order Charadriiformes; family Glareolidae; genus Rhinoptilus; species Rhinoptilus africanus. The sequence goes on along the minus strand of VXBO01006266.1, from coordinate 633,854 downwards.
AGCTGTTAGTTGCATGCTTATCCTCTGAGTCACACTCTGTGGCAGTCTTTCACGTTACTGCCTTGCCCCAGTCTACATCCTTATAAAGAAAGAAGCAGTGCTTAAGTATATCATCAATTGCAGTATGACATTAAGAGGATCAATCCCTGGGCTGAACACCACCTTCCTCCCAGACCAGCCCAGGTCTGTCTTTCTTCTCTGAGCACCCTTCGTTTAATGTAATATAAAAAGAAGAGAATGACTCATGTAAATACTGTATCAGAGTTGTCAGAATGAGTGTGCACAGTTGAGGACATAAGCAAATAGATGAACATTTATTTTGCCTTTTTTCTATTTATTTTTAAACACATCAGTGCTGATAACATAATAGCCAGGATATTAGAAGCTAGGATCTAGAATGTCATTTTTATGTGAGGAAGAAAAAGAAGAAAGACGAGAAAAATATTTTTTCAAAGTCAAACAGGGCAGTGAGCGGCCTGCAAAAAATTAAAATGTTTACAAATGAGTATAAGTCAAGAGTGTGTGTTACCTGCGATTGAATTAGAGAGAGCGGCTGAAGCTGCAGTGGCAGTACTGGGTGCAGACCAGACTTACAGTCTTCCAAAGCCCTTGGGCCAGTTCAGGCTGGGAGAGCTGAATTGACTCATTCAGCAAGTGGTGACACGGGTGAGCCCAGAGCCCAGAGCCCAGAGCCCAGCCATGGTGACGCTCAGGCCAAAGCTCTGAGGAGAAGAGAGGTTCCCTGGCTAGGAGTAAACAACCTACTAATTAGGTCCCCAATCAGTGGAGAACCTCCCTGCAGCTGGTGCGTGACCCAGCGCAGGTCTGGGAGCCGCCGCCTTGCCTGCTGCTGCTGCCCCTGCTCTGCGGACGAGGTTTTGCATATCCAGCCGTCTTTATTTTAGGTTTATTTTGATGTTCTGCCAAGAGAGATTCTCGTATCTCTCAACAAGCTGGAACAATGCATATTACAAGCTTTTAAAATGTAGAAGTAAAATTTTTACTGGTAGCGTGTGTCAGGCCGTGGTGTATTTCTTTAAACATCATTTATTCCATCTTCCATAATACCTGAAAATAAACAGTGAGGGTTTTTTCCCTTTAACCAAGTCTAGAGATGGGAAAATTTTAGTGACTGCTGAGATGAGCACTTCTCTACTGAACCTCCAGCCAGTTTACTGAGGACAGAATTTCGTTTGAAACGGCAGCTTGCTCGAGCTGTGCTGTGGTACTTGCTTCGCCAGATCCAGCTTGCAGACAACTGCTCCTTCCTTTAAGTAGCAGTAACTTTCTCGCCTGCCTCAAGCAATTCTTTGGGATGTCACACATCAAAACACAGCTTTTCTTCGTTCGTCCTAATAGGTAGCAAAGAGTTCAGAGTTTTTAGGTTCAGAAGCTGATGTAGTCTTGTTTTGACCTTCCTCAACGCGCTGAATGCCCTCCAGTGCTCTGCACTGGAGTGTGGCAAGCACAGCAGAATCCCCATCAATCTCACAAAGAGAGGCAGCACAGCTGAGCTGCGCCACACTTTAAGAGCATTGCCCCTGTATATTAAAATCTGATGTTGCAGCCCATTTGCTGCGATGGTGGGTGCCTCGATAGCTGCAGTTAGCCTTGCTGAATATTTTTGTGTTCCTCAGCACTGCTGGTTTACTGGCAGCATTTAATATCTTTTGATTAAAAGTAAGCGGTAGTAACAATATACCTTAACCAAATGTTATAAAAAAATGAATGCTTGTTTTTATCTTCTGTTTGGAATTAAAACGCCATTGCTATCCCTGTGGCATGAAGCATCTTTTCTATCTATTGTTTTCTGTGGTTAGGATGTAGATCTTGCCAGAGTGACACATAGCATTATGCTTCCAAGCCTGCCTAGCCAACAGCTCCTTGCTTTCCCCTGGGTTAGAAACTTCAACTAATGCTGGGTGCTAAATCTATGTAATAGATCATTGTGATGCTTTGCTTTTATTTATAATGCTGCTTTTCTCCTAGCACTTGACAGAGGTACGTGTCATTTCCATCATTTGGTAGATGAAGGAGCTGAGACAGGGTAAGCTATTGTGACTGGCCCACTGTCACAGAACAGGGATTTGGAGGAATGGAGCTTTTCTCATGCCATCTCAGGCTTTTTGGAGACAAAATCAAAATCAAGACAAAAAATAAATTATTATTATTCCAACTCTGTGGGAGAATTTTCAGTGGCCTGCCACTTTGACGTACGACAGACCTTGCTTCAGACAGAAAAATAATAAGTGAGAAGGCAAGTGAAGGGTATGTGATGTGAAGCAAAATGTGAACAACAAACAAAAGGGGTCTGTGGATTTACAGATTAATTAGAAGACCTCTAAGAAAGGTACTGGCATCTGGTTTAGACAACTTCTTGCATCCAAATTAGGTGCAGGCACATTGTTTCACCCCTCATCTACTCGTTGGCCTCCTATCCATAAAGTGGAGTACACCCCATTCCCTTATCCACCAGCTAATGAAAAATATTCCCCATGATGGGAAAGATGCATTTGGTCATATGACAGGACACGCGCAGAGTCCTAATTACATGACCAGGCATGCAACCATCATGCAACAACACGAGGCATTTTTGGCAGGAGCAAAGAGGGCAAAAACTCACAAGCAAGAATAGTTGTTCTGAAAGACCTCGAGGTAGGGCTTTCCCTGCTTTTTAAAGGTTAGGAGCCTAAGTTTCCTATACTGCTAGTAGATGGTAATTAATTTCAGACACTGCAGTATTAGCTACAGAATGCAAAGATGCCTGTGCAGAACTCTGACTTGCTGCTGGCCGTGCAATGGCATCAATCATTTTGATTTACACGCGAGCCATGTAAGATTGAGACATGCTTCATCTGCTGTTCACTGGCCACTCAGACAGCAAACATTTGGGGACGTTTCCACAGTTTCTTACTTTTAATGAATCTCATCTACAAGCAAAGGAGAGAGAACGTGAGCGTCGGAGCCGGCAGTGATGTGGGGCGGGCTGCCGCAGAGCAGGACATGGGGCCACTGGGCTGCGCTCACCTGTGTCCTCAGCAAAGAGCAAAGAGCACGATTCCAGCCAGGAATAAGACCACCCAACAGCTGGATTGCTCTCACAGCAAGGCTCAGATATCGCAACCGGAGAGGTTACTGCTAAGCAGTCAACAAAATACAATTCACAGGGCAAAGCAGCTGATAGTCGCTACTTCAGAGCTGTATATTGTTGCATGAAGAGAAGCTGAAATTACCCTTTATGATAAAGTTAATGGTGTACAGTTTGTAAGTTAGTTATAACAACACCTCAAGCATTTCTACAAAACTTAATTTAATATTCCAACTCATTAAAAATCCTATTATAGAAACCACTTACAGGCTTTATAAATGCATTTTTATATTATTAGGGAAGGATGTTAATAAAGAACAATTTGAATGCAAAATGCACATGTAGAGTAAGTTGCTTATAGTAAAACTAGCTAAATGAAATTTGCTGTCAGCAAACCTCCCGACTACTTTCTTTGCCTGAGTTACAAATGGAATATGTTTTTGTGTACTTAGACCGCTTTCTCTTAGAGTGTACCAGAGAATTCAAGCAACGGAGATAATAGCACAACCGTTGGCCGTAATCCCCCTCTGAGGACCAAAATATCCCAGAGCAGGCAATGACGAGCATGTGCAGTTGATTATGACAAGTGATGTAACTCACATCCCTAGAAATTTCTCTCTCAAGCTATACCAATTCTTTAATAGTGAAAATGAGAAACAATATTGAATCTCAGGACAAGGCTCTACTGTAGCTCTGGTGGAAATTAAGTTTTGATCTGCTTAGAATGCTATTTGTTATGTTTAGCTACTAAATAAGCTAGTGTTTTGTTATTTTTATTGACTACCACATTGTGACATTGTGTGGTGATGTACCAGCAAAATTTTTCATTTAAAGAATGACCTAAAAGTGAGCATGTTTCATCCATGTAAATGATTTTTAAATGAGGCAATAGACTAACAGTGATTAATGAATGATTTCTCATCAGAATAGAAAACAGTAACATTTTACATAATCTGTATTCTTCACTAGCATTATTTGTAGTTGCTATTCATAGCATATAAATTTTAGAAGTCTATAATATTTGAATCTTATATGACATATTTTTATCCTTGTGTTTTAAATTTTGTGCACTAACAGGTTCAAGTAGGTAGCATTTTAAATCTTTATAAATAACAAAATTTGTTGCTTGCAATAACACTTAAAATGTTAATCTGCAGATCCCTGTCTTAATGAATTACTAGTGTTTTCTACATACAAAATAAATGCAAAAGGTCAGTTTATTATCCCCCAAAACTACTGTGAAGTCATCAGAGAATTAATTTTGTTATTCTGCTGAAACTGCATGCAATCACCGAGGTTCATATGGGTGGAGTGTTATTAAGTTCTGCTCACTGACACATACCACAATACACAAAATAAGAGCTAAGAAGTGCAGACCATTGAAATTACTCCTACATGCAATCAGATTGTGGTTGGTTTTTTTTTCTAAACAAGCTTTTTGGATACTTTGGCAGCAGCTCTGTAGATGCAGTTGATCCTCCATTGCTGCTCCCTCATTTTTCTCGCAGCTCTCTGCAGAAGTGCCCCTGTGAGCGCAGTGGTAGCCCACAGATAGCCCCGGTACGGTGGGAGCCACGTTGGTGTTTTATGCTTGGTTGTGAACAGGCCATCAGGGCCAGAGAGAGGGAATGAGAACTTGCTCCATCTCCCATGGCAGCAGGAATCATAGAGTCACAGAATGGTTAGAGTTGGAAGGGACCTTAAACATCACCTCGTTCCCACCCCCCTGCCCTGGGCAGGGACACCTCCCGCCAGCCCAGGCTGCTCACAGCCCCGTCCAGCCTGGCCTTGGACACCTCCAGGGATGGGGCAGCCACAGCTTCCCTGGGCAACCTGTTCCAGTGCCTCACCACCCTCTCAGTAAAGAATTTCTTCCTAATATCTCATCTAAATCTCCCCTCTTTCAGTTTGAAACCATGACCCCTTGTCCTATCACCACACTCCCTGATAAAAACTCTCTCTCCACCTTTCTGGCAGGGCCTCCTTTAGGTACTGGAAGGGGCTATAAGGTCTCCCTGGAGTCTTCTCTTCTCCAGGCTGAGCAGCCCCAACTCTCTCAGCCTGTGTTCACAGGAGAGGTAGGGTGGGAAAGGATGGGAAGGGGTGGGGAGCCAGGGCTGCAGGCACCCAGGCAGGGCAGTGAGATGTATAGTTCATAGACTCACAGAATTGTCAGGGTTGGAAGGGACCTTAAAGATCATCTAGTTCCAACCCCCCTGCTGTAGGCAGGGACACCTCCCACTAGATCAGGTTGCTCAGAGCCCCATCCAGCCTGGCCTTAAAAACTTCCAGGGATGGGGCTTCCGCCACCTCTCTAGGCAACCTGTTCCAGTGTCTCACCACCCTCATGGTGAAGAACTTCTCCCTAACGTCCATCCTGAATCGACCCATCTCTAGTTTTAATCCATTCCCTCTAGTCCTACCATTACCTGACATCCTAAAAAATCCCTCACCAGCTTTCTTGTAGGCCCCCTTAAGATACTGGTAGGCCACAATAAGGTCTCCTTGGAGCCTTCTCCAGACTGAACAACCCCAACTCTCTCAGTCTGCCTCCGTAGGAGAGGTGCTCCAGCCCTCTGATCGTCCTCATGGCCCTTCTCTGGACACATTCCAGCACATCCATATCTTTCTTGTAGTAGGGGATCCAGAACAATTATTAGTTATTAATACAGTATTGACTGTGAAAATACTGTACAAGACAGCAAGAGCCACAGAGCTGCTCAGGGTAGTGTGACAGGACACCTTTCCCAAGGTAAACTCCGGGCAAAGCCAGACCAGGCTGGGCAGGCTGCAGTGGTTAAAACAAACGTTGTAAAGTCAGGATTGTATTTCATACACCTCTGCTGTTTCAGCATCCTCTAGTGCATTTGCTCATGACCCTTTCATTTGTTGCAGCAATAGGTCTCACATTTACAAGCATGGAGGACTTAAAAAGAACAGGGTTTTTTTGTTCTTTTCAATATCTGTTCCATTGATGCTGCCCTTGTGGGCTTTCTGCTGCTGTACCTCACTCCCAATGCAAATGTCATCATCAGGTAAAAATAAACTTTAAGACTACCTAAAAGACTACCTAACAAAGTAGCTTTGTTTGCCTTTAGCAATTTAATATAGCTTCAGCATAAAAGTTTGCCCACATGTGGATGAAAAAGCTTCAGTGCATCTGTGTGCACTCCGGAGCTGACTTTTCTCTCCTCTGGGCCCATGGGCTGAACTGATTTAAAGGTGCCTGATCATCTTTTAAGTACATAGCCACAAAGTTCAACTGGTGCTTTGTGATTAAATCTTAGCTCAAAAGCTAGAAAGCTGAAGTGGCAGCACGGAGCCTACAACCCAAGTGCCTTTAGCAGTTCTTTTGTATGGAGACCGTTGACACAGAGTCCAGGAAAAAATGATAGAAAAATGTAGTTATAATGTAATTATGACCACACTCCTACATTTTTATAAATGCCTGATATTTAAAGAAAATAACAACTATTCATTCATTACTAGGACTTACTAATATAAGCCAAAAGCAGATTGAAATGTTGTGTGGTTTTCAAGCCACAGATGTTAGGTTATCTCAGGAAAACAACAGCATGTTCTGAGGCAGAATGCTGAACTTTTCCACCGTATCTGCTATGCTATCAAATAGGCTGTCGTGGTCCCGGTTCTTGCTGTGACATGCCAACAAAACTGGTTTTATATCAGTTCTAAGAGTTCCATAACAGGATGTTATTCACTGCTAACGTATTTTGGTTCATATAAATGCAGCAAGAATCTGTGACAGGTCATAGTGTATCACCCTGTTATTTTTAGTCCATGTACATAATTTACCTTATTCATTGCTTACAGGGGCTCCACGACTGATTCAGGGCTGTGATAGAGGCTCAAATCAAGTTAGAGAAAAAGAGCATTAACATTACAATCAGTGCAAAGTACAAACCAGAAAACTCAGATTCAATTTGGGGGATGAGAGTAGGCTGGAGATGCTTCACCTGCTCCTAATAATGTCATGAGTGTTGTGCAACCAGATATGTTAGATAAGGATTTCCTGCTTTAATGGTGAGCATAAATAAAGAGGACCAGTGCCCTGATGATGCAAAATGACATAGCTCTGTTGAAATAATGGAGCTACAATGAGCTAGTAGAGTGTCTGGAGACAGTTTAAAGGTAGTGTTTTCATGAAACTTGGCAGGACCACTCAAATCAGGGAGATGAGAAAGAGCTGGCAAATAATCAGAAAAGATTTTGCCTGTCAAAATTCAAAGCTTCCATTTCTGGGTTTTCTGAAAAGCAAAGGATAGGCAAATGGGTTATCTTTTCTCCTCCTTTAATTCAACCAGCTACATGGCCAACCAGTAGACTTACCACATCTTGACATGACAGTTAATCGTTTCTTCTTTCGTGATACTGATATATTAAATATTGGGGATCAGGTTTTATTTACTGCTCTCACTTTCTGTAATCCAATCAAATGAGTCTTCCCAGCTGCCCTTAAAGCAAAGTAAATCTTCTTTTCTAAACCATTCGTAAACAAATCCTCAGTGTTTATTGTCAGATCTAAGCTAGGAGGTATTTTATGTGACCACAAGCAGATCACTGTCAACAGAAAAATTAGATCTTACATCACAAAATACTTTCAAGCATATTTCAGCAGACAAGTATACATGAACACTACATTTTTTGAAACAGAGAAATCCTACCATCCAGTCTATGTAGTGTATTCCAGGTATGCGGATGAAGTGATGCTCTAGGGACACTACAATATATAATTAATAATTGCCACACTTCTCTCCTCCTCAAAGTCATGTTCCTTCCCATGAAATCAGACCTATTTCCTGATCAAGCTACTGTTCTGCTTGAAAAAATAAGGTGCAAAGTATCATAAACAGTAATGAATAACTTAAAGACTTGCTTTGCATATCCATAATGCTCTGGCTCCGAGGATCTCAGATCATGCTTCATAAACTTTAATTGAGCTGCCTATATCCCTATGACATAGGAAAAGATTGCTTCCTGTGTTTTATAGCTAAATGATAGCAAGAGAAATACAGAGGCAAATCCTGCCCTCAAGCAAATGGTCACAGAGAGTCTCCTCATTGCCGTACCAGTAGAGTGCTGGCTACTCTGCCAGCAGTGCTCTGAATTTATTTTATAGGTAAGGAACAAGAGGAAGACGCTCTGGCTTTCAATGTGAAGGAGCCGGGCTCTTCTTGATGCCCCCAGAGGAAGCAAACAGGAGCCTGGTAAAGCAGGAGGCAGAGGTTCTGCAGCTGCGTCCTCTCCTGCGCTGCCAGCGGGCAGCAGACCCACACCGTTGTGGTACCAGCCTCTGAAGGCTTGGATCTGCCCCTCCGCTTCTCCATGTGCATTAGCGGACAGCACACTAGCGGCTACAAATGCACCTCTGGTCTTACGTAACTTAAAAATGTCCATTTCCTTAAAGTTCTCCCCAACACAAGTGAAATAAGGAATATACATGGAAGCTAATTCTACTGTCTTGAAATTAAGATTTCCGGGGTGAGCCAAAGATTACAGCTTTGCTTTTACACAGCTTCGCATTTCCCACGTCTGAAGTGATTTCAGAGACTATACCATAAGCACAGGCAAATGACAAGTTCATGGTTTTCCAGTTTTCTAGGTTAACTCCTTACTTACATTGTTCTTATTGTTGTACTACTTGTCATTGCTCTGCTTTGTGGCACCTGTGGGCGACCTACAGACCCCCCTTCCAGGACCCTCTGTCATTCTGCCCGTGCAAAAGTGCAGCAGACTCCTTATGTGCAATACAGCCACTGCAAATGGAGAAGTCATTTGCATAAAAATAAGAAGCGGGTAGCACAATTATCTGCTGACAGAGGCTAACTTTTCAAATGCCCACGAAGTAGGAACCCACCCTAGATAAGTTTAACAGCTGGTGTTGGCAGGGTTCTCCCAGTGGTCACCCTCCTCCCTGCTATCCAAGACATCGTTATCAACCAAGTCCTACTTCCACTTCATGAATACTCCTGTCATTGCTGGGAGGACAGGACAAGGCTGTATATGAAACAAGGTGCCCGAGTCCTCCTTTATTATTCAAATTTCAGTACCACATAAGCTGAGCTGAGCAACGTACCAACAAAAGCATGATCTTGCACCACAGGATGGCATTAAGTAGCCATAAGAAACAAGTAACGGCTTCACTGAGGCAACGGCATTGTTCTATTTAAGTCAAAGCATAAGTCTCAAACAGGTATAATCAAGAGTAACAAGACAAGTGTGACAAACAGCAGGACACAAAGCATTTTACTGGGGAAAAAAAGAGCATGATTTGATTAGTAATTTTCAAGACAAATGACTGTCAGTGGTTTTAGCTGCCTCTCGTAGAAAGGCATTAAAAATATTTTTACTCATTTAACATTAGTTGTTTCTTACTGAATGCTCTGGTTTGTATTTCCAAATGTGTGGGGCAACATCCTTGCTTCTACAGCAGGTACTTCTGTTTCCTTTTGGTTAAGCTATGGAGAAATGAAAAGTCCCAACCTCACCAGGAGAAATCCCCTGCCTTTCCTGTTTTGCTCACAGCAAAATCATCTCCTCGTCAGGCATTCATTCCTTAACAGAAAATCCACTGATGCAATCACGTTATTTGCAGCCTCTCCTTCAAGATGGCTGCTCCTCCAGCTCTTTGTTGTTCCTGCCCTGCCAAGGCAGGGATGGTACGGGGTCCAGCGGTGGCCATGAGCTGCAGGATGCTCCTCACTTTCCCGCAGCATCAGCACCTGTTCCCAGGACTAGGTGCCTAGCCTGTATGTACTGCCTATACGTAGTGCTCTGGAGATGCTGCATCAGACAAGAATGGACTAACTTTCAACAGAAAAGCTGTAAAAAAAAGAGCGTCTACCCTGAGGTTTCAGCCCGTGCCTTACAGCTGGCTGTAGCTGCGTGACTTTCCTGCACCACATTTGTCCAAGTTCAACATATCCAACTCCACGTGAGGCTGGTTGGTGCTGCATCTGAGTGGGGACTGAAGCTTGGCAGGGCTTCTGCAGGGGACACCCTTATGTCAGTTAAGAGCCCAAACACCCTCCGTTTACAGGGTTGCTTTCGACTGCATTAATTGATAGTCTATAATTGCTAGAACTGTGTTGAACTCCCGGATTTTGGGAGTGCTCCCACGCTAGAAACAGCAGCAATGTAAAACATTTTTGTGCAGCGCAGTTATACCCAGTAGCACATCCAAATTGCTGTGTGACAACCACAGCCCAGCCTCCCCACACAGAGGTGACTCCGAAAAGGCTCCTGAACGAGCTTAAACTTACCGTATCTCCCCGTTCCTAAGGAAGAGCTACATTTGAAACTGGCTTTCTAGGATTCTTGTTACACTATTTATTCCGCCATTATTGGAGATCAATACCTCTTCAAAGGGAAGATTTCTATGAATGGCCAGAGTAATATTTTAACTCTAAATAAATGACTTGGCGTTCCAATTTGTCCCAAATCCTCCAGAGTTCCACAAGGTCACATACTGCCAGGCTGGAGCAATCTCTCTGGCTGGTTGTGTCTGCAAAAGCAGCAGGCAGGGCAGCAGGGCAGGGATGAGCTCCAGGTCGCTCCCGTTCATTACGGCAGAAGGCTTCTTAACCTGGGGAAACAGGCGTTCCTTGTTGCTGCTGATCTCATTTTCCCGGCATGTGCACGATAAGCAGCAAGGCAGATGAACTCTTAAGAAACAAAGATACTTTTTAAATGCAAATGCTTCCAGTAACTCAGAATAAGGACAAGGGAATATGGAAAATATAGGCTATATAAGCAGAATTGTTTTGACACAAAGAAACATTTAGCAAGACTTTCCATAAGGCAGCTGCAGCTCTGTGAAGTCAGCGGAATTGTAAAATGACAACATCCAGTGTTTATTGTTTATAATTAGTGATTTATCTCTCCACTTCAACTTCAGTGGCCATATTACTATGTAGGAACCCAGCACAATTATCCTCATTTATGGATATTTTGAAAACTGTCTTCTCCTAGAGATTATAATTCAAAATTATTTTTGTGTGCGTATGTATATTTAAAGGTGGTAATATTATGGGTAGAATATATAATATTGACAAATAACAGCCCTTCCCTGTAGGTGTGACTAAACCCTTTATGGAAAGCAAGTTTCTTGTTCTTTATATTTTTAAAGAATAGATTACATAGCTTCTCAATGATGTAAAGTGCAGAACTGAGCATGCAACCTTCTGATGGACTCATCAAGTAGGAGGGCAGGTTAGCCTGGCAATTAACGACAACGCACCAAGAAACATCTGGACACCTCTGTACCTCTTCTGTAGAGAGCAAGAGCTCAGAAAAGTGCTCATGGTTGACTGGAAGAATTGGCATGGTAGAGCGTGACACCATGTGGAGTTGGGACGGTTCAGCCTCAGAGACAGGAGCACAAGCTACACCTCTGTACGAGGCAGCAGGTTTCATGCCGAGCTGGGAAGCCCATTAGGACACTGGTGTGACACAGCTGCCGGGAAAACACTCAGCAAACCAGTTTTCTTTTGTACAACGTTCTGCTTTTTGGTCTTTCTTTTTTTCCTATCAGACTTCTTCAAAACCTAAAATTTAAAAATTCCCTATGAAATGAAACAGCTGGGAGGAACACTTTGCACATGAACAAGACGTTTCATTTCAATGAAAACAAGACGTCTGCTAGTTTTGACCTTTCCAGCCTTTTGCCATAGGAAACCGTGCCATGCTGAGAAAAGCCACTTCATAGCTAAAAAACAAAATTAAAAAGCTTTTCCTTTGAAACATCAAAAGAGGTTGTGGGGTTTTTTTGGTTGTTTTCACCTGTTTTAGCCACAAAGGAGGTCAGGTTCTGCCCACCAGGAAATTCTTTCTGGTTTGATGACAAGTCGGGCTGGGACCAGGAGGGCTGGGCTGGGTGGCTGACCCTGAAACCGGCGGTGGGAATTGTCACTGAACACCGTGAAGCGGTTGTGCTCCTTTTCGACAGCGATCCCTGCGCTCAGTTAGAAAACCTCTGAGACGGTGTGTGATGAAAGGCCGTGATCTTGTGACAGACAGATCATTATTGCAGCAGCTAATTACCCTTTGCTGATTCCTGGACAACGAGATTAGCATCAATGAGGCTGGGGAAATCTATCGGGAACACAAAGGGACACAAAAGACAAACAATGGGAATTAGATCCCTTGGTTAAACAGAGCAGTGAGACACTTTTCATGAGGCAGAGTGAAGTCAGGGTGCTTCCTCTGCCTCCCTGCCATGGCAGAGATGGGGAGGAAAGATAAGGGTAAATAACAGCTCCTTTGGCACTGGGTGGGCAGTGGGTGCTGTGCAGACCAGATCCCCAGATAGCCTCTGTCAGTCTGGGCTGAGCTGCCCGTGCTGTGTCCTGAACCCGGGCATGACTTGGGGACAGCCCAGCAACTTCACTTTGAACAGACTTTCACTGGAGCGACACCAAAATAACCAAGCCGGTGCCTGGGGATTAGCGTATCCCAGTCAACAACAGCTCTCAGGCTCCTGAAGCTAGAGGAATTTGAGCATATACACTTAAAGGTAATTATATACCTACAAAATCAGGTCTTAAGACAGAAAAATGGGGTGACATTTTTAGAAGCGCTCGACGGTGATAAACTTCACTTGTATCGAGGTCAATGGGATTTCTTTCCACACGTCTTAAGTGGGAACTGAATTAGGTCAGCGCCAAAGTGCTTTTGTAAATCAGACCTGGGTGGTAAGCAAGCAGGTACAGTGTGTTCCTTGCCTTTAATGACAGCTCAGGGACATCTCCTCCGATGCAGTGCAGCATGAAGTCCCTCTTGATGACAAAGATGCCACTTTTTATGTCTAAAACCCCAAGGTAATTGTGTATATAAGTGCATAAAAAAATCCCAACATTTGAAGCGTTCTTAACAGGTTACAAAATTAGATATTTGAAATTTTAAGAAAAGATGGAACATATCTATTTCGGTCTCCTCTTAGAAATTCCCCATCCAATTAGGAAAAAAGTGTATCTGTGCTAAGAACAAGAATAAAATGGCCATCTTTCAGGAGAACAGTCCATTTGTAGTGGAGAATTATTAACCACTAAAAAGTCAAGAAGGTTCACAACAGAAGAGTTTCCAAATCCTTATCCCTAGCAATAATGTTCTAGTAACATTACACCAAGGTAAAGGATAGGAAATGAGGAAAATCCTCAGAAAAAAAAGGATGATTTATGAAAAGATTAGACACACAAGTGTGTGTTGAATATGCATGCACAATTGCATGCTTAATTTGCACACCCAATTATTGCCATTGTGCATAAAATTGAATAATTACCCATGAAAATAACTGATTATGGTTATTTACTTCCATAATGACTGATTTGCACATACAATCATGGTAATTAGGCACACAAATTAGTCATCACACAATTGCATGCCTAACCTTATTAAGAATCCGAATCAATGCATTTATTTTCAACTGCATTTGTCCCATTCTGTTGTGCTATGATTTTTGTTATAGCTGGGTGGGAACTGATGTCTGTACTGGGGACCAACTTCCCATCTCGCCTCTGTCCTGGTGTCACCCTTCAGGCACCAGCAGAGCCCGCAGAATGGCCTCACGCACGGCACTCGGCTCCTACACAACTGACAAAGGAAATGCCATAATAAGTGAAAAAAAAAATTCCTTCAAAATGTGGCAAGAATTTGGGAACAGCATACGGTTTTCCAGTAGTTACTTTCAATTCAGGAATGAGGTAAATAATAATAAAAAAAAGTCTCAAGCATTTGTGGGGAGGAAATGAAAAATATAGAGGAAGCAATACTTTGATGATGCTTTTCAGGATTAAAACTTCAAACAATTTTAAGCACTTTGTAATCAGTTAGCGTGATGTTTCTGAAAATCCAGAGAAACTGGTACTTCCATTTTATAGGCAAAGCCAGTTGAGAATGGAGATGTTAAATGCCCAAGCCTGCATCAGTTCTCTGCTGCACTCCCAGAAATAAAATCCAATTTCAGCTCCCAGATTTGTGATTTCACTTATTAGTCTAAATGTCTTCCCCTTGTAGATGTCCTGTCTCCAGGTGCAGTAGGTGAGGATACCTTTATTAACTTTCCTATAAATCACATTTTGCTAGGAAACATAATAAAAGCCTGGGGAATTAGTCAATAAAATAGTGCTGCTTCTCTATCACTTAATAAATGCCTGGGCCCTGCAGTTGGAACTTGGTATGCTCTCTAATTAAAAAGAACAAATATGAGAAAAATACTGGCAACTTGAAATATTGAGCTGTTTCATGTTTGTTATTGGAGCCTTCTTAAGTACAATTTTCTAATAATTGGAGCAGATGGACAAGAAAAAAAAATTAGCATGACAGTATGAATTGAGTATATTACTACATAGAAAGGATCATGCATGGCAGATCTGTGAATTTCCCTACACAAATCACTAAAAGCCTTACTGCGTCTGTGCATATAATCTATACTTCTCCCCCTATGAGTTTTGAGTTAATGCCAAGGTAGTTAATGCTGGAAGAAATATAGGGGTTAAAACATCTTGTCCTGAATGTATCTTTTTTTTGTTGTTGTTAATTATGTGCCTTAATTTAGTTCTTGCTTAATGCACTTTAGAATGAATTGTATTTCTTGTAATTGCTTTATTATTACTTGACATCAGACCTTATGTTAAGCAATCAAAATGGTATGGCAGGATGAAAAGGAGGGAAGATGATCAAGATACAGCGAAGAGGAGTTTGCATCTTTAAAGCAATCACACAGTCCCCGACTGCCAGAAATGTTGTAGGATTAACATTACGCTTTCTCTAGATTACATCCTATATCAAAGAGAAAAGAAGAAAGAAAGAATTCCCCGAGCGAGCAACTATTTGGTTTCTGAAAGTTTTGCTTTGAGGACTTGCAGGTGGGGGTCTGGTGTCAGCCTGACTCTTCTCTGCTGCTTTGCAAAGAAACCTGCCGCGGCTGGGGAGACGCGGCCCTAGGCTGAGGAGGGGGGCACACGATGCTGCAAGAGCCACCTGCTTCTGTGAGTGCACATGCACAATGGATGTGCCCCCAGAAATCATTGGCAAAAATGCCTTAATAAAACTCGTTAATGCCGTGATACAAGAGCTCTCTCCAAATCCCTTAAAATATTAGGTGTCAAAACATGCCAGAAAAATATAGTACCTTTGCAACAAAGGCCCATTAGTATTTTATAGGCAGTAAGAACCTTAAGACTCCCCTATCTTAAATCCTAGGGAAAGCCATTTAATAGAAATAACTCAGGACTTCCAAAGTAAATGTTAACACCGCTTGCTAGTTTAATTCTTTCACAAGGCTATTTTTATAAATCACGAGTAAACGATGGTTGATAATGTAATTGCAACCAGTCTGAAGTTAGGACACACAAGACAAACCCACCCCCAGGAGGGGTTTTAACTTTAAACCATTCATTCTGCAGCGCGTGGTCCTGCTGTAGCCTGACAGAGTATTGATTTGATGTGCTGATGGAGTGCTAGTCCCATATACACACAAAATTATTTATTCACATGCATAAGGCTACTTTAAAGAAAAAAAAAAATCTGTACACTTCATGCTGCTGAGGGGGTATTTGTTTAGTTGATGTAATATTTTCCATAATGATTTCTGATTACCAAAATGCATAGTACAAATGGTAATCAGTGCCCCTTTCAAAGCAAATGCTGCTGCTAAGTACCTCCTATGAGTTTAATCACAGTGTGCAATTCACACCGTAATGTGTTATAATTGCCCCCTACAAAGTTGGTCCTATTCCATTTTAATATCACTGGACTAACTACTGAAACTCAACATGGGTTCCTTGAATGCTGCATTTTTCATTGAGAATTTTACATACATAATTAATCTCAAATAAGGGTACCATAAAAAGGTGAGGATTTTTAAAGAAACACCTTGGGTTTAAATAGCTGTAAAATCAGTAGTGGTACTTTGAAAAGTTCACCCTGTTGGACACTTTACTCTGAGATCCAGTCTGATTGCCATTTCCTTCAGATAATTCTGCCTATTCTTTTGTCAGGGAAAAGGTACATACTGATGCAGTAGAAAGCTATGTATTTTGTTGTTTTCTAACATTGGTCAGTTTACCCTCATTTTCATGCACCTACAAACAGCATTCACACTGAGATGAGATGATAATTCTTACGTTACTTTTTAAAACAACTGTTGAAACTACCCAGGGATATAAGCTGCAGAAGAACATAATGCTGCACAGTATTTTGAGCCAAAGATCTGAAAGAGTGACTGGAGATGGAGCACGTAACTCACCTGCTGCCAAAGTCTATGCAATCCACCTCTTAATTTTTATAGGAAACAGTGTCTGCATGGTCACCTAGCTAGTGCAATTATTCATTATGAATACCTNTCTTCTCCAGGCTGAACAACCCCAGTTCCCTCAGTCGTTCCTCGTAAGGTTTGTCCTCCAGACCCCTCACCAGCTTTGTAGCCCTTTTTGGCTCCTTGTGAGTTATTTTTGAGCCAGTCTCTGGGTTTTCCTAGTGAATAAGAGTGCCATTCAGAATATTAGAGAGAGACTATCAGAGAGTGAAGTGATAGGACGAGGGGTAATGGTTTCAAACTGAAAGTGGGGAGATTTAGATTAGATATTAGGAAGAAGTTCTTTACCCTGAGAGGGCTGAGGCACAGGTTGCCCAGAGAAGCTGGGATGCCCCATCCCTGGAGGTGTCCAAGGCCAGGCTGGACGGGGCTGTGAGCAGCCTGGGCTGGTGGGAGGTGTCCCTGCCCAGGGCAGGGGGTTTGGAACTAGATGATGTTGAAAGTCCCAACTCGAACTATTCTATGATTCTGTTTCCCCAATGGTTTCCATTGGCCAAAGTGAGAGTCCCCTTTGCCTGCCCATGACATGAGACACATTTGGAGTGACCAAGCCGTGCCACAACCAGGGGGGCCTGGCTTCGTTGCAGCCCATGGGGAGAACATCCTGGGAGCCATCTCCTCCAGGGCCTGCCATGGGGAGGTGCCACCGGGGGTTAATGAGAGCACTGGCTGGAGGACAGGTCAAAAGCAGCTTAACCTTCCTGGCTGTTTGCAGTTGGCATTTTTTTGAGTGAAGGTTTTAACCTGAGGAGAAGCAAACAACAGAGCATCCTCATCAAGACAGGTCACCAGAGCACAAAACGCTGCCTATTTAACTGCCCTGGGGACCAAATCCCGGCGTAAGTCATCACATCAGCTTTCTGCCGGCTGCTAGTTCAGCTCAGGCAGTCAAAGGCATGGTGAGGCATGGGTCATGGTGCTGGAAACGCCTCTTGCCCTGCTGACACCAGGTCTGCTACGAGTGATACGATCACTTTAATTACACTGATTGCATCAATCAGAGCTGCCGGTGAAATTACCGAGGTGAGCCATGGCCTGGGACTGAAACATTTTTTAATAAAACTGATGTACTCTTCCCACACTTCATGTCTGTCCCTGACATCCTGAAGGGAATTACCTGCACACTGCCGAGCCAGGAGTTCCCATCTCCTCATTACCTGCAGCTCCTGTTGCTCCCCTAACAAGGGCTCGCTCCAGAGCCCTGCCAGCCCCAGCAGCACACAGCCCTGGGCATGTTCCCCTCGCCAGGCCACCCTTTGCAGTCCGGGGACGGGCACGGCGCCTGCCCACCAGCCCCTGGCTGCTCACTGCTGCCGAGTATCCCACACCAGGCACAAACCTGGAGTGTGTCCAGCCTCTCCTGGGTTCTGGAACCAGCTTTTGCCCAGAATGTCACATCTCAGTCCATTTTTCTCAAATGCGGCACACAAGGGTGACCTAGCATGAGCAGAGAGGAAAGGGACAACAAAACCCCAAGCTTTTGAGTAGCCGATGTTAATAGTGTAGGGCTGCTGATGATTGTTTGGCTGCAGTGCCTAGAGTGATGGCTAGAAGGGACAACACATGGGAAGCACAGATGTTAGTTTTTGCTTCCCTGTCTGCTACCTCCATCGTTTCCCAAAACCTAAAAAATGCACCATCAGGCATTTATTTGAACCTTCATCCTTTGGCTTGTAAGAGGCAAATTGACCAGATCACGGTGACCGATGGCACCCGAAAGCAGACTGCCGCCAAAGTCAGCCTGGGACATGTGACAGGAGTCCTTGCTACTTGCCCTGCTGCTTCCATGTTTTCCTTCTATCAGCTTCTGTCTCCTCACTTGTCATTCTGTCCTTTTTAACTGCTTCTCCTTATCCCCTTGCCCTGCAACACTGAGCAACCAGAAAGGGCAGTTAGAAGCCACAAACTCCAACTTTAATACATCTTTGCTGGGTCTTAGACTAGTACTAAAATTGTGTATAGTGTCTTGCCTGTTTTCTTTCTTCCCCCCCAGAGACAGCAAACTCCTTCTCATCTTTTTCTCTCCCTCCCTATCTTAATTCTGGATTTTTGTTGTATGAAGAGAAAAAAACAAACACAGACAGAACTTGTGCAACAAAACCTCCTGCTCCAAACCATTTCAATCAGTTAATGCTATCTTGAAAAGCATTTGCTGACGTCAAACCCAACAAATGAAAATATTCTATGCAGCTCAATGAATAGGAAACAAGATGTCAATATATTTTAAAAGGAAAAAGGAATCTGAGATGTAAAATACTGTGTACTTATTCTAACCTTTTACAGTAGGTGAAAATAATGGCATTTCTCAAAAAAGGAGATGTGGCACTGATAAAGCATAACTCAACTACTCTTGACTGTATCATGTTGAACCGTTAATTGTTATCAGCGTTTTTTTTTCCTGAGCCCTTCCCCAGCCCTTCCATTGTACCACCATGCCAAGCTCTGTGTGGCTGTAAAATGCTGAGTTCAGACTTCTCCTTTTGTGGAAGGTGCTTTGGCATTTCAGGTGAGCGTTGGGTGGAAGGGGGTTACGATGGACCCAGCAATAGACCGTACACATGCAAGCAAAGCCTGCAGAGAGGATGTTTACATGAATATTGACTGAGAGACCTTTCATTCCTGAAGCCTCTGAAAACCTGTAACCACACGCAAACATACCAGTTTTCTATTTTAAGAAAGCATTAATTCAAAATGTAGCTCCGCAAATTTCAGACCCAAGGACTATTTCAGATGTGAACTTCATAACAGATCCCTAAGAGCAAGAAATCAGCCAAGGGACGCAGGAGGCCTGCCTGGTTGAGCAGGGAGCTTCTGAACAAGCTCAAGTGGAAGAAGGAAGTTTACACTCAGTGGAAGAATGGACTAACCCCTTGGGAAGATTACAAGAATGCCACCAGAGCGTGCAGGGATGAAACGAGGAAAGCCAAGGCCGCCTTGGAACTAAACCTGGCAAGGGATGTCAAGCTCAACAGGAAGGGCTTCTTCAAGTATATTGGAGGAAAAAGGAAGACCAGAGAAGTTGTGGGCCTGCTGTTGAATGATACAGGAGGCATGGTGATGGAGGATGCGGAGAAGGCAGAGTTATTGAGTGCCTTCTTTGCCTCGGTCTTTACTGCCCAGCCTAGCCCTCAAGAGCCCCAGGCCTTGGAGAAAGTAACAGGGAAAGAGGAAGGCTTCCCCTGGGTGGAGGAGGATCAAGTGAG
>VXBO01006266.1:565907-613587 GCA_013400135.1 Rhinoptilus africanus | reverse complement strand
GGACTGGAACACCTCTCCTATGAAGAAAGACTGAGGGATTTGGGTCTCTTTAGTCTGGAAAAAAGACGGCTGAGGGGTGGCCTTGTCAATGCCTATAAATATTGAAAGGGTGGGTGTCAGGAGGATGGGGCCAGGCTCTTTTCAGTGGTGCCCAGTGACAGGACAAGAGGTAACGGGCACAAACTTGAGCACAGGAAGTTCCACCTAAACATGAGGAGGAACTTCTTTACCTTGAGGGTGGCAGAGCCCTGGCACAGGCTGCCCAGGGAGGTGGTGGAGTCTCCGTCTCTGGAGACATTCAAAACCCGCCTGGACGCGTTCCTGTGCCCCCTGCTCTAAGGTGGCCCTGCTCTGGCAGGGGGTTGGACTAGATGATCTCCAGAGGTCCCTTCCAACCCCTACCATTCTGTGATTCTATGATCTTCCAAAGCTATTATAACCATTGTCAGGGAGCATTCATGTTTTCAGAAGTAATTAAGGCAGAAATTCTTGGGTATATTGTGCCAGGTCCTCTGAAGATTATTCCCTGAGCTGCATTGTTTGGGGGGGAAGGAGGGTGGAAGACAGGAAAAAAAAAAAAGCAGTGTGAATGGTAATTACTCAAAAGCAGTGCAGAATAAAGCTACAGTAAATTCCTTCACAGTTGAACTCAACTGTTTAACACATGAAAACTCTAATTGACAATTCTGTACCAAAGTGTAAATTTGTCAGGGAAGGATACGCAACAAGTTTTTTGGGCTTTGTTTCTTTTTCTCCTTGTACATCATAGTGAGTGCTGTTGTGATTTGGATCTATTACTTCTGAATATTGCATGAAGCTGACAAGCACTTGTCATTTAAAGACCACATGGAGGCATTTAGTTTTCCATTTAGACATAATAACACATTATGCAAATAAGCTTGCCAAGGAAAGCTGGAGGCTTACATGAAATAAACTGTCAAACACCAGTTGCTAATAAATGAACATTTCTTTATAGATTGTCTTAATTTGGGCAACTGGAAAATAAGTGTAGCTGCATGGATAGACAATCTTTCAATATGAAATTCTGTGGATCATGCGGAGCAGAAATCTTCCCAGAAAATTAATGTTCCTTGCCTCGATGAAGTTAAACAAACAGAGGGAACTTTACACAACCCTGTGAAATATTTACATTACATTGCACAAAACAAGAAAGGTTTTGAAATCGGCTCCTCACATGGCAGATGCCAATGGAGGGGCTTTGCCGTGCCCAGGGCATGAGCTGGGTGCCTTTTGCTGGGGCTCACCCTCAGCTGCCTGGCACTTCCCCGGGGTGCGGGCACCCCCCGCCAGCATCCCCCCAAAGGGACACCAACCCCTCGCAGCCCTCCCTGGGACTGGTACACACCGTTTCAAGCAGGCACGGCTTTCCTCATCGCTTTTCTATGTGCTGTGCACAGAATTCAAGAGTGCTGGCCAGGAGAGCTCAGGCTAGCTTGGTAATAGGGGAGCAAAGTAGAGTATTTAAAATAAACAAGCTGAAACCTCAGTAACGGTCCCAGTCTTTCACATGCAGGTAGGTAGCCAGCTCAGAGCTGCTTGCATGAACGTTCACCGTAACTGACCACAGACAGACCTCTTAAAGACAACTCTCATCAACCTCTATGGCAGGAAAACCAAATTTTAACCAGAGGTTACCAGTAGTCAAATAAGGGGTTTTAGTTAGAGTGAACTGCTTCCCCTTGGGCCTGATAACATTTATTCAAAAGTGTGGATTTTCTTTATTGTGATGGGAGGAGGGGTCCAGCTTTGAGCTGTTCTGTGCCACATTGAAATATTCTGCTATTCAAGAAGGAAAACCTGTTTCTGAATGCCAGAGCCTGCTGGGGCGGGACGTGCTGGGAGGAAGGAGTCACCCACTTCGTCCGTCCACTCTCTGAGCAGAACGTGTGAAGACCAGGTCCATTTTTCTCAAATGGACCAGTAAATGGAGCGGTAAAAAAGCAAATCAACCAACCCACCACCAAACAACCCAAAATACAGCATCAGTGTTCATGCTCTACTTGTGCAAATTAAAAGCTTAATGGCGGGTATTGATTTACCAATTCACTCTGTGTAAAAATAGTCTAATTGCTCTACATCTTTAATATTGCTTTGAAAGGAAATTCAAGCCAGTGTATAATTCCAGTGGTTAATTTACTATGTCGTTCCTTGTTTCTATTTTTTAATAACATGAGTAACATACAGTTGTTTCTAAATTGGCACCTTTTCATCCTTTAGGAAACTACACCCTAAAGTAATATTCTGTCAGAAATCCGCTCTTAATTGGGCTAATCAAGTAGTATTTCCACTTTAGGAAGGAAGGATTATAGTCTCATTTACTGAGAAGTTCATATGACAGTTGCAGACATTTATATTTGAGTAGCAGTTTGGGATCTGTCCAAATCTTTCTTTTTTTGCTTCTTTTTTAATTAATATTTCAGGCATGCAGGATAGTTTCTTCTTTTTTGGAAACTGCATTGAAGGATTTTATTTGCACTGGGCATTTTGCCATTAGGAGGAAAAAAACCCTAACAAAACCCCCAACAAAACCCAAGACAGAATTCATGAAGTTTTCTTTGTAACTAACCCAAAGTTTTTTCATGTATAGGGGAAAATTTATCTGATGAAACCACACCGTCCCTCTGCTCTACAGCATGACTGAAGAGGCAACGGAGTTGCCAGTTATTTTAAGATGAAGTAAAATTAGGAAGCTGATGCTTTGTGTGATCCGAGCAACCCTCCCTAAATGACCAAAAGAAGCTATGCTCAGAGTCATTTGAAACCAGAAATTTATGTCATATAAGAGCTTTTGCAAAACTCTCTGAAACAACTCAAAACCTCCCCATCTTTCACCACTCTGCGCACTCTCCACAGAGCTGTAAGGTTTAAATTTAGTTTTTAATAAAGCCTGTCAACCGCTTGTGGGTGGAACAAGTGCAAAGCAGCATCCCAGTTTTATTCAGAATTTACCCCTGTGGTGTGAGAACGAGGAAGCACCTGGTGGAACATGAAGAGTCATTTAAAAGAGGTGAAAGAAAATGCTTCTTTACAAGGCAAGCAGCAAACTTCTGGAAGCTGCTGCAACAGGAGCTTAGAGAAGGACCATGTCAGTGGATGCAAGAAGCGTTCAAAAACAGTTTGTGGTCCATAAACAGCTATAGCAGAGCCCAGACAGAAGATGGTAGCTCAATCAAGAAGCTTGTGAAAGAAGCGTGCAGCACTGATGGGGTTAGGAGTGAAAACAAAACCTAAGCCCAGAGTAAACCCCCTTTCCTAGCGCGTATTCCCTTGTTCATTTTATTCATGTGACAGCTGATTTCAGAAAACTACCAGCGGCTCCAGTAACCCTAATCCTCCGTATTGTGTAAATACTGCAGCATTGCCACAGGCTTATAGGCAGAACAGCACTAATGTTATCAGCTCTGATCAATTAACAGAAAGAGGATCCTAACAGCAGGCGTGCTTTGGTATAGTCTTAGCACTACTGAACAAAACCTCTTTTGAATTTGGGAATTAGCTGGTACAACACAGTAAAAAACAGAACTACTGACTCTCATATTGGGATCACACAAGGGCATCAGGATAAAATTTTATTAGATTATTATTTCCTTGCTTTCCTCTTGACACAGTCAATCTTTCTTGCAGGGTTTACATTAATAAATAATTACCTATGGCAAGAGACAGGGATGCATAAAAAAGGCCATACAAGTGCTCTTGTACAGCAGGCAGCCTTTCAAAAAACAAAAATGGAATTGAAAAATTTCACTAATCCAAGCCTTGTCATCTACAATGCTGTTGAAATAACCCCCTAAAGCACTGTTGAAAGGCACCACAGAGCAGTGCACAAAGCAAGAATCGGTCGACTTCTAGATGATACTGTCTCGACTATGAGGGCATCTCTTTGTAGCAAAGATTAAAGGGAGAGTGCCTTTTCCTGAACGCTGTTGACTTATACAACTACCATTCGCTTTCTTTTTGTAGTCGAGAATGTATTATTAATGTGCAGTCTTTTAAAGAATGTGCTAAATTCCTCCTGCGTTTAGCACTTACAAAACATACAGAGGGGGAAAAAAATGCCAGTGGTTTTTTACAGTCTAAACAATAACAAAGTGCCTCCAGGATTCATTTTAATGAGAAACGCCAGCGTTGCACTGCGGAAGTCTTGAGATGGGCAACGCACACCAGCAGATTAATTATCATTTCGGAGGCAGGAACTATGTGGATTTTATGACACTGCTTGTAGAAAATAAATATTCTGTTAATCACTGCAAGAGTTGCATTTCCTCAAAGGTACCATTGACCTATAAACGTATGTGCCATATATGTTTAGAAGGAATAGGAAATGAAAGAGCCCGTCTTCTCTCCCCTCTCCAAAACTACAAGCTAGGAGATTTTCTTCCCTCGGAGCTAGCAGTGGCTTTTTGATTTCCCTTTTGGGTTGAGTAGGGTTGGGTTTTTTTAGGTTGAGATTAGTGTAAGTTTTTCCAAGCTTAACAGAGACTTCAGCAGGCGTGCAGCGTGACACCCGCTAGTCCTGTGCACATCGGTGGGACAGATTTATCACTGTTGGCATGCCATGTAAATGATGGCTTCAATCCCTGCTGGAACAGTCATTGACTTTCATGAAGGTTTTATGGATCACCGAGTCCAGGGGCGTCTCCCGATATCTTTTCTGGACTTCTGGATGACATTTGCAAGGCAAAGCCCTCTCTCTGTCCTCACGCAGAAATCCTCTGCTGGAAGAGGCACTTTCCTGCCTCCAGCAAACCCAGTTGGCAGCTGACGGTCTGATGGCTGCAGCCTTCAAACTGGGAGGCGATAAGAGATGGGAATTTTAACAATGCAGTGACTTGATTCATAACCTCACTGAGCATATTTGATAACTACAGTCTAATTTCTGGTTGTAATTCAGAGGAGGACTGCATTGTTTTACAAAATAAATGTATTAATCCCTATTCTTCTGTGGTGGGTATCTAGGAGATTAACTACATTGCTGAATGTGTGAATTTGTCTGTGACCAAAACCTGACATGAATACAAACTATATGAATGATTTCTAAGACTCTTTTGTTCGGGAATAATCTCCAGACAGATGTCCATGATATCTGAACAGTCAGTCTCACACTGTAGCATTTATTTGGAATTCATACCTCAAACACAACTGACTTTACTACAACTTGTTAAATTTATAACTTCTGCATATTTTAGTCATTTTTAAGTTCTATAGCCTTCCCTGATTAACAGCGTTTGGAGGGCTTGGGCTCACAGTCTGTCCCTTCGGAAACCACACACACACGATGAAACAGGTTTGGAGCAGTCCTTTGAATAAGAGACTTTGTTTAAAGTAATACTTTGATAGCTTTCTCCAGGAAAGCAGCTCGTGTGAACTGGAAACATTTTCCATGTACCAGTCAGAAGTGTGCAGAAACGTACTTCTTTCTCTTACTGTTTCAAGTCCTGCCAACGCTACTGATCTTACTCTCCCACCAAAACCTTTATCTTGGCCCCAAGCTGTGACAGTCTCAACCGTGTGATCCAGCTGCGTGCAGGCAGGGAGAGCCGGGCGGCTCACTCCTGGCCATGCCATGGACCTGATGCCCAGGACTTTGGTGTGGGCACTGCAAGGTCACGGGTGCTTGGGTACGTGCCCATGTCCAGGAGCTGCTGGCACCAAAAAGCCCCCTTCTGCCTTGCTGTCATTGCCTTCTGACCCAGCTATTAATGCCAATTAATTAATTTTAACACCAATGAGAGCAGGGTTTGTTGTGCTGCACGCATACCAACTGCAGCGTGCATGCTCAGCAAGTGCTTTCAATATCCCAGTATTATATACAAGGTGACAAAGTCTTTTTTCCTGGGACTAGCACTATACGATGCTACTGGAGAGTCATTAATTCCATCTCAAACTATATTTTGCAACTTCTGCATTTTTCATGTATGCAGGCTGATTCTGGCTTCTCTGAACAGATTAGTTACTTATAAATGTTCAGGTAATCCATGCAAATAGATTGCAGTAAGGTTGTTTATTATATCTTCTTTTTTTTTTTTCCCCCCACTGCCTACGGGTACATGTTGTGATTTCTCATTTCTGAACAAGTTTTACAAGCAAGTGGAAAAAGTGAACAACAGTAAGTAATGCATATTTAAATTAAATTTTTGGATCCATATTAAAATTTGTAAAGCTTGTAGAATAAACGAGCATCCCCCCCCACCTTCTCCCCCTCCCCTGATGACTTTCAGAGAATGAACTCTCTCTGTGTTTGTAATTCAAAGCTGGATCCCAGGACAGAGTACAGAGGACATTGCATACAGATAAGATCTCCAGAGGAGCTGAAACATTATTGTCTTCCGAAAAAATGAAGGCAACAAAGCCTGCATCCCCAAGGCCTCCCTCCCAGTCGTCCCCCTCCCCAGCTGGCGTTCAGGGCAGCGCAGAGGAGGGAGCAGAGCGGGGGTGCCGTGGGGAGCCACTCTGGGTGCCACTGCACCCGAGATGGGGGCAGCATCAGCATCCCCCCCTCCCCAGTCCCGACCAGGGGAAGCAGCATCCTGGCTCCCCATCTCTGGTCGCCCAGGTAGGAGGTGGCAACTTT
Source organism: Rhinoptilus africanus (assembly GCA_013400135.1). Lineage (NCBI taxonomy): Eukaryota > Metazoa > Chordata > Aves > Charadriiformes > Glareolidae > Rhinoptilus > Rhinoptilus africanus. The sequence continues at coordinate 606,995 of VXBO01006266.1, read as the reverse complement.
CTAATCAGTGCTGAGGCCTGTGTCTCTCCGACGCTTGGTTTCCCCTAGCGATTTTCCATCATTTCTTTATGCCTAAAGCCAGCTCTGCAGAGAGGGGAGGGCTGGATGGGTGGCGGTGCTTATCCAATTCTTTATGCCTGTGTGGGCTCCACTGTTTGGGGCTTGCTAATGTCCCCAAAACAGTTACGGAGCTGCTGCCCGTCTCGACGGGGACCTGCACGTCTGCTGCTGGGCACGGCTGGACCACGCAGCCGCACTGAGCTGCGGCGAACGAGCAGCCCAGAGCTGACACAGAAACATCCTCCTCACCACCCAGGCCCTGGTATTTATGCATCCACAGCCAGGGCACAAAGCCGGCATCCAAAACTATACAAACCTACAGCCTCATGGGCACTGCTGTGGCACGGGGGAGCCCATACTCCCATCCCTGCTCTTCAGCAATGACTTGAACCAAAGATCCCATACCCTGGCTGCACGAGGACTGGGTTATTAGCATAGCTTGCCCTCCTCTTGCAGCCACTTGACTTTGTACAACTAACTTCAAATTACTGGAATAAAGCCCCAGACATTATTTCCCCATTCCAGGGATGTGACCTAAAAACGCAGCATCCCAACCTGTCCCCATCCCAGAGTAATTTTCCAGCAGTGGAGAATGCAACAAAGCACGACAGACCTGGCAGCCAGGGTGTCCTCTCCAGACCGGAGGTGGCAGAGGTTCAGGTCCCCTCCCCTGAGGCCATGCGATGTTCCGTGCATCAGCTCAGAGCTGCACGGTGTCTCTTTGCAAATATCCAGCAGGAGCGAGGGCCCTGAGCTGCTTTGGAGTCTCTTCGTACCCACAGCAGAGTAACCACCTTCACCACCGAGAGTTTCAGCCAGGAATATTAAAAGCTACTTTGTTAAAATGAGGGGAGCTTTAACAATTGTTATTATTAATTTTAGAATAATTAAGTGAGGAGCTGTAAGGCTATCATTTTCTCAGCAGGACCACAAAATCTTTCAGCTCTGTGAAATGTTTTACTATGCCCATATGTTTGGCTACAGCTGAGTCCAACTATAAAAGTATGACATCTTTTAATTACATTTTAATGAAAGCTGTAACTAATCCAATAGCTCATTTGTTAGTACCTTGTGGGAGAAAGAATAGCTCGAGAGCAACCTCAAAATTCTTGGTTTTGGAGTCTGTGGAGAGATGCAGAATTGGATTTTATTTGCCAATGACCACAAAGAACATCCACATTTAAACAGGTGTATGCTGTGGTGCATGTCAGTTGTGCTTTCCTCCACTCGGCAGCTCTCTCAAACACTGAAGGAAGCAGAGAGATGTCCAAGAGGCACATGGTCTAGGAGCACATCTAGCCTGAGGGGCTGCCCACTGACATCATTGAGCTTTGAATCAGACCTTTACTGAGCCATCTCCTGTTGAGACCTTTCACAATCCCTTCTTCGCCACAGTGAGCAGGATCATTTCAGCTATTACATACATTGAAAAAATTGGGTTTGAGCCTTCAATAGACATAATTTCCCCCGTCTCAGAAAACTAACATCGCTTTTATGTTCATCATCAATAGACTGACTTCCGTATCTTCCCTGCCTGCCCTATAGACAAATAAAGTCATAATATTCATAATTGCTGCATATTTCTCTAGAACAAGTGAACTGTATTGTATCTTGTGGCTTCAGCCTGAGACTTGGAAAGCTCAAGGACAGGCTGGAATTGAATACATCAAGTAGTGGGCTCAAAAAAGAAATTCAAGAAAAAAGAGCATGCAATTTCAACTGCTGGGGAAGAAAAGCGCTTCAGAAAGGAAATCAAGCATTTGGTGGGCATAGTTTGGCCCCTAGTGGATAGTAATTCTCATTGTCACATTGAATTGGTAGTCTTTGCTTAAGCAAAAGCCAGGACAGAATAACCCTAGAAAATAAATTACCTCTCAGCTTTGGAGATGAAGCTTGCTTCAAGCCAGACCCGAGATGAATTTGCAGTCTACTGACAGGACTGGAAACTAAACAACGTTTGCTTCCTCAGCAGGACTGCCAATACATTTAAAATCCACATCCAGAAGCTGAATCTTCTTCTTAAGCTACAAAATATTAATCTGAATGGAAAGGTCAGTGAACATTTTCCTCTTCCCTTCCTAATTAAGAGGCAAGTAATATGCTTAATTTGCCAAGAAACCAGGTCCTTGTCATGTTGAGCAGAAGGCTCCAAGAAATACACTTGATGGACCCACATCCATGGCGTCTCTGTGGATGGCTGCCGTCATTCCCCCCAATGAAAATGATGCCGTTTGCTTGTGATTATAGACTCCTATTGATTTCCAATTTTCACCAGACATGCTTAAATCCCTTGGGATCTAAGCATTTCTAGGTCCCTATCAGTCTTGCTAAAGAAACAAAAGTGGCGATGTAATTGGCGCAGTGTAGCAATAAGACTCTCCCATTCTGCTTTCAATTTAGTCCCTTACTGCAATTTCTTGACAGTAGATTTCTTCTTAGTGCTAATGGCTTCATATAAGGTTCTCAAGCACAAGATTAAACTTGAAAAAGAAGTATATGTATTTGGTCTTTTTAAACTTAATAGCCACACTCTTAATAGGAATGCTACCTGCAGAGTAGACCGTACTACATAACATTGGCTTCGTTTGATGGGGGTTTTTTCACAAGCAAAATCAACTGATGTTTTGTGTGTTCCTGTGCTGTTCAGACACAATATCTAGCACACATTTGATCAAAGCATTTCACGTCAGTAAAGCATGCTCATAACGACTGCATATTTGTAGCACTAAAATACAGCATACGTTGCCTCAAGTCGTTGCAAGTGATATTTGCGCAGACTACAGTGAAACCAAGGTGATGCATATATAATCTCCTTCTATAAGGTGAAAAGGGAAAGTGCATCAGCAGTATTTCTGTTTAGAACAGCTCTTTTAGCGCAGAATTAATTCTGGCCCTCCTCCATAATACCTGCGCTCCAATCTGAAAATTTAAACTGCTAACACAGGGTAGAAAGGTTGAAATGTGCTGAAACGAAACAGAACAAAGCACTAACACACGGAAATCAAAGCAGATACATTTCTATTTGCAAGTAGAAAGTGGCATGACATTTATTGTTGCTGTAGGGGCTCCCCCACATGCAGTAGATAACCTGGTGGAACAACACTGGGTTTAGGTGAGGGAAGCAAAGCTAGTGCGCTTAGCATCTCTGTGGTGCAATGCTATTTACAACGTTATGATGAGTTCCATCAGCCAGCAAATACTCATTCAATTCAGTATTTGGAAGCTTAGGATCTTGGAAACCTCTTGGAGGGCCAATCCATGCAAAAATAATGTTATCTCTATAGGTGTTGTACTTTGTACTTTGCTGTTTAACCAGGTAGTATCTGAACCTGACTACAACCTGGACAGACTGTGTTTGATCAAACCATCTTTTCTTATAAAGCGAACCCATCTGAGGAGACACACAAGAGATGCTTCTTATCTACCAGAGACAGAGGGAACACAGATACCCTTAGAGGCTGCATGTTTCTCCAACACAAATACTTCCCTCAGTGGAGAGGAATACATTTAAACAAGCATCAGAGGCTGGTTCTAGGGAACAGATGGTTATAAACTCTTCAGGACTGCATTTAAGTGTTTGGAGAGACTTAGCACCCATTGTGGGCACTACTACAACTGAAACAAATTTTAAGTACCTAAATGTATCTGTAGCAATGAGAATCATCGCAATCATAATGATCTAAAGTTGCAAGCAAAACAAGTTTTGTAAGCTGAAGTAATATCTTACAGCAGACATGGGAATATAGGGAGAAAAGCAGTTCAGGCATAGAAATCTTTCTCCAGACAAGAAAAGCTTGCTGCCTCTATGAAACCATGTCAGTATATCTCCTCACAAGCCTCATCCAGCTTAAACGCGGCTGAGCACTTGAAAAAAGCTGATCCAAAATACTGGTGCAAGGCTCCTATAGCACAAGATGGTGAAAAAAAATAAATAAAAGAACAAAATAGTAGGCAAGTGCCTTCAAAACTACCAAGACAGCAAGAGAGCCCTGCAAGAGGAACATGTTCCTTGATTGTTTTATTTTCAAAATAAAGCTTAATTGAGAAATTACGGGTACAGAAACCTCACTGCAATCACCTTGAAAAATTATATTGCTAATGACAACCTGATTTACTGCCCGTCTTTTTTTATTAAAAAAATAAAAATCACCAGCATCAGTAATAGAACAGAAAGGTGAGAGACGTCTTGATGGCTTCCTGAGCAAGAGCCCTGTGCGACTCACTGAAGTCTACAGCAGGAACCTTCTCCCACTGAAGCTCATCAGGATCAAATCAAGACTTAAAGAAACAGGACTTACAAGGAATAAAGTGCCAGGATTTGAACTGCATTCTTGGAAGCAGGAATGCCTTTCCAGAAAGAAATAATTATTCAGAAAGAATTCGACACAAAAATATTGGCAGTAAGAGTAATGACATCCTGTGCCTTTGAGTGGTAAACAAGTTCATATTCAGTACTGATAGTAGTAGCTGATATGTTTCGCAAAGAGTGAAACGCACAACAGGAAAACACAAGGAACATGCATGTTTTCTCTAAATGAAAAGCAGCAACTCCTTCACTCGAAACAACAGAAAAAAAAAAGACATACAGAAATACAAGCTCCCAAGGACTATAGCGTGCAGCGCGTTGGGAGAGTGAACAGGACAGTTACAGGATGCTCACCCTGGGCTCAGTTATGTTGAAAAGGTTGGTCTGGTGTAAAAGACATTCCATTTTCAAACAAGCAATGAATTAGCAATTTTTAAAAGATCTCGTTTGAATGACTGGCTTGAAACCCTCTGAAAAGTACTTTCTTCAAGCCTGTAGCTGAAAACTCAGCCACGTCAAAAAAACATGCTCAAAGGCTCCGAGTTCAAAGATGGTTTCCAAAATAGATCAAAAACGTTAATCAGGTGAAAGCATAATGAAACTTTCTTATTATAAAGAAGAGCATGAAAGATCACAGAAACCAACAAGAATTTAGCCACGGCAATATACTAAGAAAAGAAATACTTAAGGGCTACACCAAAGCAAAGGACCAGGTAACTGTGTGTTTGACCTGTCCTCGAAACCCAACCAGTATCACAGGCCCACAGTCTTCACAGAAAAGAGCACCAACGTACATCACCTACCAACCTTACCATCGTGTTCTCCCCACACAGGAAACATCAAAATCACAATAACATATCGTACTGAGGGTCAAAGATCTTTAGAACAGCAACTGATTATAGAAACAAAACATATTCCTTGATAAAAGTTAAACTATCTTGGATTTTTTGTTTTGTTTTGTTTTTGAAGTAAGAAGAGCCCGTTAGATTATGCCTGCTATAGCCAAGAGCAAGGAAGGTACTGCCACGTAAAAGAGCCTTGTAGCAATCCTGTATTTCATGAAGTGACCACTGCCTTCGGAAATCCAGGTATCAGACACAAATGTTATTTTAAAACTAAGCCTGTGATCACAACACAGCAAAATCAGTAAAGTGCGGCTGTTAAGCAAGGAAAATGTCCTACCTAGCAGACAGACATAGGTTCAAAACACGTAAAAGGAAAAAACGGAGGCTGAATAACCTACTACGATGCACGTCACTCCAAATTAGCGATGGCTGTGACACGGCAGTAAAGTCAGAAGCTCACATCTCAAATTCAGATGAAAAAAAAAAAAATCACTACGATGAATCAGATGGAGGGTAAATGTTCAGCACGGCGATAGAGCGGGACCTGGGCAACAGCCCTGCCTGACATTCAGAGAGGGGAAGCCACAGGAGTTCAGATGAAACAAAAGGCTAAAGACAGTCAACAGCAGATTGCTTCATCTGACGTTATTCATCTCTCTGAAAATAAAGAGCAAGAGCTGCTCTTTAAGAAATGCTAGCTACCAGAATAGTCTGTTAGAGCCTGACCATGCCCAAATGCTGTAACTTTATGTTTTGGGTCAACGTTATTCATAGCCAAACCCAGAATAAGAACGGAGGCTGCTGCAGGTACCGTGGCACATGCCAGAAGCTGTAGCACAGGCTGGGGTGTCTCAGGACCATGCACTTCTGCCAATACGCATTTCCTTCACTCATTTCTGCATTTTGAGCCCACATGGGATACTAACCCGGAAACTTGTGTCTTTGGGTTCCTACAGCCAGCCATTTTCTCTCAGAAATATACTTAAGCAGTATAGAATATTTTTTTGAGTGAGAAGCATGGCACGATCAACCTCTTTGGTCAAGAGCACATCCATCCTCGTGCTAAGTGTCTGTAATTACAGAACTGTGTCAATTATCCCACAAGGAGTGTTTTGAGCCCTGCTGCGGAAAGGCCAGAGCTGTTCTTGTCGTGCCATGACCTCACCTTGCCCACACCATCGTTAGCAGGGGTGGAAAGGTGAGAAGATGAAGGGCTGCCTTCCTCCTGCCTGGGGAGTAATGAGCAAGGCAGGGGGGTTCACGGGCTCTCCCCGGCATACCTGCTGCGCCGGGACTCCCTTTGAACCGGCACACCGAGCCCAGCCCTTCTTTATAAAGATTATCTCATCGTGTCATTTCTTGAAGCTGAAACCCTGTTTAAAATATACTCAATCGTCAGCGTATTCAAACTGAGCTACTCTTGTTGCATTGATGTTTGCGTGAAGGGAAAGAGATGCAGCACTTGTTTGTGAGCAGCAACAGGCAAAGCACGACAGAATTCCAGGTTATAATTCTAAGCATAACAGTATAGGACACTGTCAACCTGAAATCTGATTTAAAAAAAAAAAAAATCCAATTTAAAGCATTTCTAGGTGTTGTGCCTGAGTGAGTTCAAATGAACTCTTAAAAATCATTTTACAGTCATATTTTCCTCTTCTAAAGATGTTTCCCTGCTCTGCTGAGGTAGTACACACACAGGAAAAAGAAGAAACTGCTTAGTTACAAGGATGCTACTGTCACTGTACAAAGCACGTACATTTTAAGCATCAGAAAGTAAATACCCTCTAATGTCCTTCAACTACAGTTGTCTCAAAGATTTAACTACAATGTATTTCAGACAGAAGCCAATTTCACATTGTTTACCCAACCTATTACATATATTAATATGCATATTAATATACATGCAATATATGTATACTGATATGTACACATATAAATATGTAGGCACACTAAAGTTGCAAAGAAATTATTATGGGGTGTGTGCTGTATGTCCTTGGTACTGTAGCATTAACTTCTATTCAGGAATAGCAGATTTCACAGCATTTCATTGTCATTAAAAAAAAAAATCCAAGTAACTTTGCATATACTTAAGTAGTCTTACTTATGGTTTAACTTTTAAAACTCGGGGAAATAAACAGTGTGCTGTAGGAATTGATTCCTATATTTGCTCTAAATTCTGCTTGCCTGTAATAACCTATTTAAAAGCCTCAGTAGAAGCATTTTAATAAAGCAGTTATATCGGTTTGGATTGAGATCTTTATGAAGTATAAAACCAATCTGTTCAAGAATTTTATCATTCTAAAAATAGTAGAAGTGAAATTATGGAAATATCTGAAATACAGGAGATCAGTTATTTCCCACCCCCTCTACCTTACCAGCGAGTATATCTAGTCAGGACCTTCTCTTTACAAAAGGTTTTGCCATAAATGTTTCAATTTGATATTTCAAATCTCTCTTATGCAAAGACGACTCCCATGAAATTAACTCCTCTCTGTTCACTGCCGCGTAACGCCGCTGTGACAACTCCGGTAATTGCTTTCATAGAGTAAGCAATACTCAGAAAGCATGAATATTCCTTTGTGAAATTTAGCAATTACACATAACTGGAAGGCTTGTGTCGCATCATCACCAGCGCTGCGCCACGGGGACAGGCTTTGCGAATGGCCCTTTGGAAGCGACGTGCCACCCCAAACCAGCCTGGCAGTCGGCACCATGGCACACGGAGGATGCTGCCTGTCAGCCGTCGCAGTAAGGAGAATATCTTCTCGTTTCTCACAATCAAGACTAGCAGGGAGGGCATGGGACCGGCTGCAGGGACCTGGCGCAGGTACGTATGGGGCACCCCAACACAATGTGTCCCCCAGGGCACTTGTTTGTGGAGGACCCTCTGCTGGTGCGGGCTGCAATCTGTCCCATCCCAATACACACCACCCTGGGAAACAACCCACACGTAATGCAACAAGCAAATACCACGACACCAGAGGTGAGATGACGATTCCTGCGGTGTGTAACACACACAAACAGGCCACTTCAGCTTCTGCTGTACTCTCCAGATATAAAATAATGGATATGCATCACTGTATTAAAGAAAAGGTTTGAAAGTTACAAGTGTTTTGATACCTCCAAGCAAAACCAAAAAAGGCACTGCCACCTCCAATGGCTCTCCCAACACAGCAATGCCTGGATCATCTCAAAATTAAATATACCTTGATATTTGAACTGCTCAAGCTTCAGAGCCTCAGCCTCTGGCATTTCATAATATGTAGGTAATAAACGAACAATCTTCTTTTATCAAAAAAATAAAGGGGGGTGGGGTGGGGAAAGAATGCAGAGGAAATAGTAGCTGTGAAATGGAATCCACAGTTTCAGACACCAGGTCTCATTAATCTTGCTGATGAATAGGATCTTTATAAAAGGAGACCCCGCGGTCGAGAGAATTGAAAGGAAATAGTATGGAAAGTGAAGCAGCAGTTTCTTGTACAAGTTCTTATGTGTTTTAAATTAAGTGGCTTTTGTGGAGGCTTGAGTTAAAAAAAAAAATATCCAAGTAATTCCTGCTTTACAAGAGAAATGCACGTGGAAGACGCTGCTGATGCTCCTTTTGCTGCAAGCCTTTTCTGGATAAGAGATTAGATCAAGAATACAGCCAAAAAAGGAATGGAAATGCACTGTTTGGCGATTAGTTTATGACATTCTACCCTATATATAGTGCCTATTTGGCAAACCCTCCTGCAGTTCTGTGTTTTTCATTGCAAGTGGATTATATCAGTACTGACATCTTGCAGATGTTAGTAGCTTTGATTTTTTTCCCCCCATGTTGCAAATGAGTTGGCATGGAAACAACTCTTTCCTGGCAACATGACATATGATTCAAGGCAAAATGCATTTAACACAGATGAATAGTTCAGGAATATGCCTATAACAAAAAGTCATCTTGAAAGCTGCTTTGCATTTGTTGGTGTTTATGACAACTTTTTCAAGACGCTCTCTCAAAAAAAAAAAAAAAAATGGACTGTTTAAGACTAGGTACCAATGATGAATTTCTCACTGCTTGATGCTCCATACTCTACTTCATCCTCAATAGATTTGTTATAATAACAAGAGGAAAACATTAAGCGAAGAAAAACATTTTGAGAGGTTATTTTCCCATTCTTTTAAGTGACCTTTGTTGCACTGGTTGTTATATTTAGAGATAGGTAGGTTAGCCCCGATTTAACTCTGGACCTGCCAGAGGCAGGCAGAGAGTACGGCTGTTTCCAGGGGCCCATCGGACCATCTCTTGCAGGACCGGCGCTGCCGGGAGCGCGGCAGTGACTCAGCCTCACTCCCCAGGCGCTTCCCCTGCCCCGAGACCCTTTTACCAAAAGCCAGGACCTCCCTGTGCCTGCGGTGACACTGGCAGTGGGGCAAACGCCTTCAGGAGAAGCAGCAGGAAGAGGGCAGTTGCTGGAGGCTGCTCACGAGGGCAGGAGCAGGACCCTACCAGGTCCCTCCCCAGCCACTGTCCTTGCCGCCACCGGAGCAAGTTGGGAAGAAGCAGCAAAGCTCCCTCCAAGCTTGTCACTGCCAGCTCCAAACTAATCTTGAGCCTCAGAAAAGGTCTGACTATCCTTTTTGTCTTCTAAAGGTATCAGTGGGGGGGAAAAAAAAAAATAAATCTGGAGGAGTTCTCTTTTGAGCAAGAGCAGAACCTGCACTTCACATGGCTGGAGTCCAGGAAGGAAAAGCAAGGGGAGAGAGTGTGCCACCAGCTGCTCCCTCCAGCAGACCCTCTCACTGCGGGCATCACAGGCTTTACCTTCCAAGTTGAACACACAAAAAAAAAATAAAAATCACACTTTGGGACATCTCCAGCACAGTCTAAAGCCTCCACAGATACCTGCATAAGTGTGTTAACTGCTGCTTGCTCCAGCTATGGAGCACTGGTGACATACACTGGGTAACTACATGGTGCTACCAGCTGTGCACTAAAACGTAGTTCTCATGCCAGAAAGTTTTGTTTTTGAACTGTAAAAACAGCTGTGAAGGGTTGCATAGTTCTCAGTAAACAGGAATGTGGGGTTTTCCTTGTAGTATCAGGTGGTGATATATATATAATTTTTTTTTTTTTTTAAAGATGGCCTTTAAATACCAGCAAGAGGGTTTCAAAGAGGAAGACAAAGGATCTGAACCTGCAGCAGGGGAGAAGAGGTCTCGCACAGGAAGCCAGAAGAAAGCAAAGTGGGAGAAGCCTCATGGTTTGTAGTCAATGCTGGATACGCAACCAGAACTCCCAGTGCTTGTCCAAGCCTAATCCAAACTTCAAACCTTTTGAAATATTATTATTACTGAAGGAGTCTGGCAAGAACTCACCTCAGTGATTTAGAGGAGTCTGCATTCAATAAAATTAGCATTTAAATGAACCCAATTAAGAAATGCTTTAAACTGAGCATGCAAGAAGGGAGCATGGGCGACGGGTCTATTAGAAAGCTCTGGAGTGCTACCGCATGAAAAGCTAAACCCTTTGGGGGCATTATAGCAAGGGCAGTAAACACCAGGTTCTGTGGGCCAAATGCACTGCCCGGGTACGTGCATTTTACATTTCACTGTCACAGAAAAATATACTTTTGCCTTATTTAAAAAAAAATAAAATGAATTGGCAAGGGTGACATATAAGAAGATGGTGATGGCTGCCTGCTCAATATTTATCTGACTTGCCATTTCTGAGCATTCAGATTAGTTTGCAAAAGCTACAAAACAAACATAAATGTCTGCCATGTAACAAGTGCATATTGAAGCATATTTTATGTACTTGGCTTCCACAGGGTGGAACAACCCAATCACAAGAATAAGAAATCTGAACAGACTCCATTTATTTTACTGGTATTTGAATGTAACTCTTCCCCTAATAAATGCATCTGTTTTGGATGGTAAGTTGTCCATTAGAGAAAGCTCAAGTGGGTTTTTGTGTTCTGTTTTGATTATGCTGCCGTTAACCTGATGTTACATTTACTATTTGAATTTTATCATTGTTTCTGCCATCAGCCGTGCAGCACAGAAAAAAAATTGCCAGAGTGAGCTTATAATCACAAGTATTTTAATTTATTAAATAAATGACCTAATTGCTTGCCTGAGATCTATTTTTCTTCTTTCTCTTGACCCTATTGAGAGTTAATCAGTTTCTTGGTGCTAATTAGATGTCAGCATTAGTAGCCTGCTAATACATAAGAGATAATGACACCATCGTGCAAGACACAGTGTCCAACACATGACCCTGTTTCCTTAAATTATACCCTAAGGATTCATCGGGAAGTCTAAAGGCTCTGTAGTTTTACAGCAGCAGCTCCTTCTTCTGAATGGTAGTGGTACAAATTTGACACATCAGTGGAGAATTAGACACAAGATATACCTTCCCACCATGCAGGGTTTTACCAGAAATGCTAGTGACTCCGCTCTTGTCCCATGCTGTAAATTTAGTATGTAGTGCTTGCCCAGTATAAAAACAATGAAACAAAGAAGGCTTAAATAACATTTCAGTATTTCAGTTTTATAGACTACCAAACTGCTGGCAGGAAATTAAGACACACACCTCTCCTTCACGACTCCGTAATCCCACCGGCATGCTCCAGTACGCTGGAGGAGCCGCGGAGAGCATTTTGTGCAAGCATTTCTTCCACCTGCAGTGCCAGGAGACGCCAGCGCAGCAAAGCCAGGTTTCACAGGGGCTTCACCTAAGACTATCTGCATCAGGCTGGTCACAGCTGGCAAAGGGAGGTTCTTCACACACAGGTGAAAGCTAAAACACACTGTGCTGCGATAAAACACGTCACAAGAGGTGTTAAAAGTGAATTCCTCATTTACAGCCTTATACAATCATCCAAACCAAGTGCACGCTCTTGTGGCAGGATCTGAAGCTTCTGCATGGATGCTTGCAGATTCCCAGCCTTCTCCCATCCCAGCTTTCTGCCCCTACTTTCCCTGATGAGCTTCCCCCTCTCCTCCCAAGCAGGTGCAATTAACTCAGAGCTGCAACAAGGCAATGGATACAACACACATGCTCAAGCACAGCTTGGAAGTGTTCTCCAAGCACAATAAAAACGACTTTCTGGGGTGCCTGTGACAAAAGCATCGCAGAGGCTAGCAAGAGAGCCGCGGCCGTAAGGGCTGAGCACAGAAGCACAGGGAAGAGCAGCTCAGCAGCACCGGCACAAGCCCCCCAACCAGCGGCTGCTGAGGAGATCCCAAGAACACAAGTCAAGCTTCTCCTCACGCGCAGGGTGTGCAAACACTGCAGACGCCCAGCCATGGGGGCATAGAGGGGGCTGCACACAGACGAGCTTCAGCTCAAGCAACTTTCTGCCAGGAAACAAAAGAAAAAAAAAAAAAAGCATGCAACAACTTTGTTTTATGGAGAATGTAATCTGGGCTGCAGTCAGTGCCAAAGTTCCAGGACAAGGCATAGAGCATGACCAGGCCTTCTGTAAAAGATCCTGTGAGAAGAAGCAGCCTCAAGAAAACCTCAGAGAGCCTTTTTTTTCTTCACCTCCATAAAACCATGTTTGGAGCTTGCATCCCAGTCCAAGCAGGCAAATCCCTGCCAGTAAGAACCTGCTAATCCTCTGAAGCCTCCTCCATCATTCAATGACATCTTCTCAGTTGTTTAAGCAAGTTCCTCCGTCTCTGCAAGTAGACTGAGAGGGAGTAAGAACTTTTGCCACAGAAGAGCTACAAACCTTACTCTGCTGAGACAAGATCCCCCTGCCCATCCACCCATGGTGTTCAGCTTCACCGTGGAAAGCAGCTGGTCTTAATCCAAACCCTTGGTGCTGGAAGAAAAAAAATTGCCTTACCTATTAAGAAATCCTTTCTAAAAGATAGAGGACCTCAAACTTTACTGATATTTCAGTGTATACACCAGAAAAAATACCTGCTAGTACAGAACTGCTGATCAGAGCTGAAGTTGAAATAAAGTTTCTGGATCAACAAAAACTTTGAAGTGTTAAGCACTTAAAAAAAGTTACCTGCCATCTTATTGCAGCCTTCCAGTACTTGAAGGGGGCCCACAGGAAAGATGGGGACAGACTTTTCAGCACGGCCTGCTGCAGTAGCACAGGGTGTAGGTTCACACTAGTCACAAGGAAGAAATTTTGTACAGTGAGGGTGGTGAAACACTGGAACAGGTTGCCCAGAGAGGTGGTAGATGCTGATCCCTGGAAACATTTACGGCCAGGTTGGACAAGGCTTTGAGCAACCTGATCTAGTTGAAGATGTCCCTGCTCACTGCAGGGGGGTTGGACTAGGTGACCTTTAAAGGTCCCTCCCAACTCAAATTATTCTAGGATCTTGCAGCTTCACAATGGCAAAATCTTCCAGAGTAGAGTTGACCTTAAACACGAATATGTGGAAGGCAGGAAGTGGGGTAGGGGAGAGGCAGTGAAATTGCAATCTTTTCATGACTGCTTGCTCTCAAAAAACCACGACCAGTTCTGCACCTGAAAGTCACTAAATGCATTTTCTGTTTGATATTTTTAAGTGCTGTTATGCCTGAGAGGTGTTAATGGCTCATCCATTAGTTGTGACCCAGACTTCACAACTTCACCCTGACTTCATCAGAGCAATTGTGGGGGTTAATGCACTCTACTTTTATCTGACAGTTAAACCTCTGAGGTTCATTTGTATCAAAGCTGCTGTACAAAGGAAGGGTCTCCTTTGAAGGCCGGTGGCCCTACAGAAAGATCTTTGAACTAGGAACAATTCCTAAGGGGAAGGCTGGAGTAAGAAGGGAAGCCTTGTTTGGTGTGCTGAAAGCAACAGAAACTCCAGAAAGAAACAGCACCTGGAGGTGGTCACATCTAGCAGGAGAGCAACGATGCCTTACCAGCATTTCTCCAAGAGGTCTTCCGAAAACTCAGATTTTTCTGTGTGTGACAAAGAAATAGCAAAAAGATACTACTACTGTCTCCTACAGCGGAGAAGGCACAACGTCAGTCTCAGAGCAGAAGGCTTGAAGGACTTTGGAATTTATGGGCTAAAATAACTGTAACCACCAGGCACTGGGCAGCAGGTGGCTTTCAAAATTCAAAGTTAATAGCACACAAAGCATGAGGCTGGCCAACACATCCACTAGCAGAGCAGCAATTTTGAGAAAGTCTGCATGCAGCAATTCCTACTGTCCAGGTGAAGATGCTTTACAAATCACGGCATGGTCCTTGGGGGGCAGAATGCTGAGGCCACCTACCTCCTAAGGCAAATGTCCCAAAACGGGAGGGGAAGCAAATAAATTGTTGCCTGGGTCATTTGTGGGCATCCTACACACAGCCTCTCAGAAACACCCCAATGGCAACAAACCCTCCACAGTGTTGCTAAGTTGTGTTGCTAATTACAGATACTAAGCATGACTAATAGAGAAGTTACAATTTTAAACATATCCAGCTCCGTATCAATTTTCATGGGGCAGCATAACAACAGGAGAGAATATGAAACAGTAATCCAGATCTTCACAACGTGTCTGGATCCCCAATGTTCCCTGGGTGTGGATAGATGCAGGCATGTATCCCACAGAGACCCAGAGGAGGCCAAGAAGAGAAAGAAGAAAATAAGGAAGATGACTGCGGGGGTTTTTTTTAAAGTCTGAATGTATGAAAACATGTATCCTCAAACTAGATTTGCTATAGCTGCTGGAGAAACACATGCAGAATTGTCCATGCGAAAGAAAGCACTTTTCCGAGGAAATATTACATTGTTGAACACACCATCCCCAAGAGGACAGCATAGGGGGTTCTCACATTTAAAGAAAACAGAATTATGGCTACCCCACAGTCCAACAGAAAGTTCAGCAATTAAAGAAGTTGAAGCACAAAGAAACAGAGGAGGATGAGAAGCGAAAGGCAGGAGTGGAGGTGTCCCTGCTTTGCCAGGAGGAGATGTAAGTGCTGGATTTAGCTTCCAGAGCAGCACCCCGCTGTGCTTGGCCACCAGTCAAGCCCCAGGGAAGGCTGCAGGATGCGGCCTCATAAGCTCTGCCACCAACTCCCACTGGTGACTGGTGGGACTCACGGGGGTGGCAGGGGGGTTACTGCCCAGCTTTGTACCCAGCTCACCAGAGGCAGCAAATGGAGCAACGCAGCCCCCGGCACAGGAGCTGGGGCCACATCCACGTGTGGTGGATACGGGTGCGGCTGGAGCTTTGCAAGGGCTGAGACAGACCAAGACAAAGGGCTGCGTGTCCCTTCTCTGCCCTGGACCTCCACTCCGCTTGGCTCCCATCACATGCACACATGTCAAATGGGTATGTGAATATAACCAGATCAAATTTTACTACTAATGTATACAAGAGACTGGTTTACACGTTGTAGCGGTGTAAATATTTATACAAGTGACAGAACAATTTAGGGTCTTCAATTCCACTTGCAAGACTAAAGCTGGGAAGACAAGTGTTAGACCATGGCTTGAAGATGAACATCCCTCCAGAAAGTGCTAAAAAAACCTAACCAACCACATGCTTTTTTTGTCATGTTTAGGGATTTTTTTGGTTTTGAGGTCGCTTTTTTTTTTTTCTTAAGTCAAACCTAGCAACCATTTTGGGGTTCAGTGAAAGGCTGCTTCCCCACAGGGCCCTTGCCCATGGTAACTTGATGCCCCTTGCTCAAGGAAGCTTTCCTCCAGGCTGGGAGTTGTGATCCAACTCCGCACAGTTCCCAGTCTGCTCCCGAGAGCCTTAGACCAGACTCACACTGCTCCAACAGGCCTGGCAAGGGGTTTTCTGAAGAAAAATGTGGGAGGGGGTATTAAGCTTAAAACTATTCCTGCTTAGGGAGAAAGTTTATAACCACACATGGAAACTTGCTGTTTGATATTGCTAGCAAGATGCCCAAAATGCTGTATTACCCCTGAGTACAAGGTAGCATTCAGGACCACGCGTAGGTCTGCTATGAATTATTCTCTGTAAATATCTACTATATTTAACCTAGAGGAAAACTTGAAATAAAAAAGGGAACCAGGCAACATATTTTCCAACCGCCACGGGGGAAAAAGGAACCAAAATAATAATAATAAAAATATAAATTAACCCAGAGTCAAATAATAATAGATCACTAATTAGTGAGCTCTTGTGCTTGTCTACTGAATGGGTGATAAGTTAACCAATATATGCCTGACCTTTTAAAGTCATATTTCTAGCACGGAAAGTCATGGCTATTAACTGCCACCAGGGTGCCATGGGATTCATGTTCAGAGGCTTCCTTTTCACTTTGTTGTTGTAGCCTCTCATCTTTTACTGACATTACACACCACTCATCACGATCAGTGTCAGAAGCTATAACAGCATCTGTTGCAGTGGCAGCTTCTGCTGGATGAAGAGTCTCCCTCTTTACCTTAAAGAATGTCAATCATTTCTCATTCTCAGCACTCAGACTTGCTCATCAGTTAGTAACAACACTTCCAGCTACACCGAACGTGATTTTTGAATAAACACCGGACTGAGATCATTGGAAGTGATTGACAGCCTATAAACCACGCTTGTCAGAAACCAGTGAGGAAGGGGGAAAAAAATACCTCTATGTTTCCCTGCTTCTTACTGTTTCACTGTCATTTGAAACATCTTCTACCTGCGGGGGCATGGGACATGTGAAGGCCTTATAGGTAGCTTTCTATAGGGTACATTACAGGGTCCCCTGTCTCCTTTCTGTTAGTAGCCATGCTGGAGAGGAAGGAGAGGCATCAGAAGTTAATTAAAGAAAATAACATGAGTTAACTAACAGGCACCTAAGTACAACATTAAGTTTTCCCTCTGGAGTAGCTGATATTCATTCCTCTTGGCATAACTATCCCGTTACAAGCTTTATTCGTTTGCTCTCTGTGGACCATTTCCAACAGCACCAGTCCAAGCTGTGCCCGTGTAGCCACCAGGTGGGTCGGTGCCCACCTCACGTGCCGGGACACTGCCCTGGCTCAGCTTTCCTTGGCTGCCGAGGAGGGACGAGCGGGGACCCGAGGGTGATAAGCTGCATGCATAAGAAAGTTATTTCTAAAACCAAACCAAGTGGAACAGATCAATATGGGCGCAAGAGAAAAAGAATCTATAGAAGTGAAAAATGGTGGCAATCTGTTATTTCCAGGGAAATAAAACTTGCCTCTGTGGGAAGGTACCTATTAGTCTGCACTCGTGGCAGGTGTTGTGCTCCATCTTGCAGATTGGCCTGCTGCTCCCATGCCATCATGTTTCACAGACCAGGGGTGCCGGCTGGGACCACTGTCCCCCCCAGCCCTTGGATGCACAAGCACAGCTCGGCTGCGGCAGCGCCTGCCCCTGCCCAGAGCCACGGCGCCGCGGTGGCACCAGGGTGCTCTCTTGAGGGAGGCGGATACAAACATAGGAATCACAGCTTGGAAAAAGAAAAATTGCAAGCAATTAAGCAAGGGGGAAAACTGAAAATAGTTACACTTCTCTGTCTCTTGCATCTGAACTTTTAACACAGAAGCTTAGCATTGCTTTTCCAGGCTTTCCTTCAACTTCGCTGGATGCGAAGAGCTGTTGTCTCCCAAGCAAGCCTGGAGAGTGCCTCACTTTCCTGAAGTTGTGTTTAACATACAGAGGCTTCATGCATCCTCTTTGGCTGTAATATGGAGTAATCAGGTACATCCTCAGCAGCTGCCTTCCCCTCCTGTTAATTAGCAGCTCGTCATGCCCCCCTGAAGCACATGCTGACACCACCTCGCACCCTGGTGAGGAGGGCACTCACTGCTGCGGCAGGAGGGTCTCCCTCAGGGCTGGGCACCAGAGGAGAGAAGAACGCATCCAACAAGCCTGGAGGAGCCGGGGCTTTTGGGACAAGGCCTCCTGCTTGGTGGCACATATTCTCTTCGACCATCAGGACCTCAGTACCCAGATGAGGCCAAGGAGCGCTCAGCACATGTAAAGCTGGGGGAGGTCTGGGTGGCCAGGGCCTGCCCAGCACCCCACAGTCCCATCCCCAGCAGGATTTAACATCACCACGGAGCACAGGAGCTGTGCTTTAGGAGTTGCCTCTCCCAGGCAAACCAAACCTTAGCAGTAACGCAGCAAAACAGGATAAGAGGTTATTTCGCTTAGTTTTGGTTTTGAGAGATGTAGTTCCCAATAACATTTCCTGTAATATTCAATTTTTTCAAAGCTTCCTGTGATATTTATGTGCTCTGCTTAGTGCTTCTTTTCCCCTTCTTTTAGTATTAAGCTTGATAAAAACGCCTAGGAGCTCACTATGAAGTATCTCTCTTAAATAATAAAAACTGCTTTTTTTTTTCTTTATAAAAGAGTTTAGGCCTCTTTCACAATAGAGAAGGCAAGAAATCTCTAGACACCATTTCTTATATCACACTCCATAAGGAAAGCTTATCTCTCATTCCTTTGCAAACACCAGCAGGACCACAGCTTACCAGTACAGAATCAGCTTCAATGGAGCTAGTCAGACCTTCTCTAGCTCCTTATGTATTCCTGCAAAGAGCGAGCAAGATACCTCAAAATACATAGCAGAGATTTACCCCAGGCTCCCAGACAGGCTTAGATGGCAATGTTTTTTAATGGGAAAGAAAGTAGACAGTTCTCACTTATCAAAAAGATATTTTTCTATTTCAACAGAAGTTTTTGAGAAAAAACCCTAAACTATACCCCTAATTTTTTTTCATCCAATTAAAACATTGCTTTACCTTTAGTTTGATCAGCACACATAGCTTACTATAGTACTTATGCACCTAAAAAGTGTCAATATTAGCACCTAACACAGGTACGTACTTACTCACATCACAGGCAGGTATGGTTGCTCCTCTCCAAGTCTCTCATCTCAGAAATAGCTTGTTGAATTACAAAGTTATGATTTAAAAAAAAAAAAACACAAACCAGAGTATCTCAAACACTTTCCTTGACCTTTTTCACCACCAGAGACACCCTCTCACCTCCCAGATGGTAGCAGGGGAGGAACAGGGAGAAGAAAGAGGAGGAAGAGGAAGGGTGGGGCAGGGGGTCATTAGCTCACCTGCTCCAGGTCTGCGTAATCCTCTGCTTTTCCTACACAGGTGGTTTCTGAAGACTCTCTCCCCCTCAATCCATTTTTATTTTAATATGGTTCCTAGTACACATCTTATTGAGAGACTGATCACACCCATTGCTTCCTCCAGTCATGGTAAACTTTATTTCCCTTCCCTCTCCCGGAAGACTTTGGGAGGTCTAAGGTCTGGAGAGAGCTGGAGACGGGTAGGAGGAGAGCCCCATTTAAAGTTCCCCTCCTCTCCTTTAAAAAGGTCAGTGCTGGCATAATAGGAAGAACTTTAATCCATAAAATGGATTAAAAAAAGCTCCATGTCAAAGCCAGGAGGTGCCACGTAACCTACTGCTAGTTCTTGTGAATGTCATTCCCAGAAAAATCGAGTACAGAAAGACTCAGGCTTCCCCAGACCAAAGCGGCAATGATGCTAAAATGCAAGGCTGGATTTTACTGATAGGTGGATTCAG
The DNA here is from genome assembly GCA_013400135.1 of Rhinoptilus africanus. NCBI lineage: Eukaryota > Metazoa > Chordata > Aves > Charadriiformes > Glareolidae > Rhinoptilus > Rhinoptilus africanus. Next base: position 587,320 of record VXBO01006266.1, on the reverse strand, counting down.
TGGGTGTTTTCTATTATGAAAAAAAGCCCACATTTTTAAACGCTCCTGCTTTTGAGCGACAACTGGATACTCTCTGAAGGCCTCTGCATGTCAGATGCAAGGCAGGCTGAAATCTGTGCAATTCATTAAAGTGTATGGAAATTCCAAACTTCTACTTTTTAGTTACTGGTTGTAAGGAGAATTTGGACATTAGGACTTGTCTTCAGGCCTATGACCCAAAATCAGAGTGCTTGGGCCTTTACAGCTATGATGTAGGGTTACATTGCCTATTAATCTTTATTGAGCTCTTGAAAATGTATATGCAAATGCTCATTTATTTTTTTTATAGGAGCTGCCAAGGATCAAACTAACGCTCAGCAGCTTTTCTGCAAAAATTCACTGAGTCTCACAGCTGTAGGTTGTCATGGTTTGTTTGCTGTGCGTAATGCTCGCTCTTCTCAACTGAGCTCGTGACCGAGTGTGCAAATGTGGTGAATATCCCTGTTCCCTAAACTTTAGCACTGTAATTTTGAAAATGATTGCATGGAGAAGTGCTGCTTATAGTGTATAAGTGGCAAGATTGGGGCTGATACAGACAAGGCTGGCAGAGAGCAACTGTTGTTATTACTACCTGTGATTTGTTGAATCTCTTAACTAAGCAATTTTGAGAGATATGAAAAGTAGTGTTGCTCAAAACAAGTGATGTAGAAAATGATGAAAATAGTCAAATGTGAGACAATCTTAAAAGAAAAATGGAAAGCAAAATCCAAACCAGTGTAGAATGACAATACATTTTATGAACAAAGAAAAGCATGGGTTAGTCAATTCTGGGTTGTTTTTCTTTTTTTTTTTTTTTTCTTTTTTTCTTTCTTCTTGCCTATACATCATTTTGCACTGCCAGATTCAAAGTTCTGGGATAACATCTCCACAAATAGAACTGAAGTTTTGCTTCATGAAGGTTTTCCTTCGTCTACTTTCTATTTATGTTTTACTAATATTGTAAAGTATAAAATAAGTCTTTTAGGATAGATTAGACTGCCACCAGAAAAACATATTCAAAGCAGAAAATAAAATTGGCAAAATTAGTCATTTTCAGTGAAACAGCTTTTCAGGTCAAGGATTACTTGCTGAAGAAACACTAGCTGAAGATGCAGCATTATAAATTGTCTTCTCTCAACCACTTGTACCAGTGGCCAAATATTTCATTTCTTAGTAAGAAATATGATGGTCTATTAGCAGAAAGAAAGATTAGGTGAGCATTAATCAAATATTTCAGAAACATATAAACATGCATATAGCATCCAGGAATATCCCATTACACTATTTCAGAAGATATATGTAATCAATATTTCAAATATATCTAGTTAGTTTCATATCATTGAGTTTTAAGGATTTCCCCCCTCTCTGAAATAGGCAGGGCTTTCAAAGTCAGCATCAGTAATTTTCTGAAGCGCTGCTTGACCAAAACAAGTATCTGAGCTAGGTTTTCTGTGCTGTTCAAACAAACCAGGTCAAAGGCAAAACCAACGTGATCTCCCACCAACAGATGGAGACAAAAAGAGTAACTAACTACTGTCATCAGAATTACAGAGTCACAGAGTCACAGGGTTGGAAGGGACCTTAGTAGATCCTCTAGTCCGACCCCCCTGCCAGAGCAGGGCCACCTTAGAGCAGGGGGCACAGGAACTTGCTTTCTGTTTAAGGAACTTTCTTTCTGTTGAAAGAGCATTGATTTCAAATAGCATTAATTCTTCACCTTTTTCTGGCTGAGGAAACATATACTTAGTGTAAACCAGTCCATCAGAGGCAGTGATTTATATTTGTACTGTGCCTGGAAACAGAGGAGGCATTTGCAAACATCAGTCTTTTCTCTGCTGTTTGCATCAAGTAAATATATTTTTTATTTGACAGCCATTTGCTTGTTTCCAAAAAGAGCCCTAGGGAAAGGGAGACCCCTTGGGCCCACGGCAACATTTACCTGGTACTCTGCCGACAGCCCCTCTTCTTATTCCATGCTTCTTGCAGGAGGACTGGTTTAAGGTAGAAGACTAGATCAGCTCTGGATATCAATTAATACAACCCCAGTGGGCTCTGACCTTCAGTATGTATTAAACTCTTTTCATAAAAAGCTATTTGTCATAGCCCAAAACTCAATTTTTTTTTTTTTCCCAAAAACTTACATCAAATTGTGCATCTTTCAAGATGGGCAGTACAAGCAGTACATAGGAAAAAATGTCTCCTTTCAAAACTAATACCCTCGCACCATTTCTAACAGCCAACAGTTGCAGATTTAAAGAATATCTCCTATATGGAATTGTCTCGCCAGAGTCAGAGGGCTGTTACTTAGTTATTTATTAGGATATATGGAATCAAGGTTTTCACAGATGTGAAAAAACTGTGTGAAGAAATCCAGATATTATTTCATGTTGTGGTCTACAAAGCCCGGAGTATGCGGCATTCCTTTCATTAATTCTGTACATTCCCTCAGGCATACACAACCTGTACTTCAACACCTTTATTATGGTGGCTCTGTGTCAAGGAGCACATTTTTGAGTTCAGTCTGTAAAACGTCTATAGGCATTTGTGTTGGGCTTATAAGTACAATGATGGCCAGGAACCGGCTTCAACCCAGCCATGGAGGGATTTGACTTCACTCCACAGAGCTGTAGAAGGGACAGGGCGATGAGTCACCTAATTTTCTTGCAGGAAATGTAGATTCGTCTTGACAGCACTTAGATGTTTCTATGCTCAGAGTTTACCAATGGGCAGCTTGTGTTTGCATAGAAACAGAAAAATAGAGAAGCAGCTACTTCAGGCATGGTGAAACGGTTGTAGGTCCTGTAGAGAAAATATAAGCACTGGGACCTTCTCGTCCTTTCTGGGACAGCTGGGACCCTTTACTGGTGTGTGCTCACACAAAAAAGGCTGCAGGGACTGCCACAGGGCTGGCAGACTTCAAAGGATGCCAGGTCAAAAAGTGTGGAGTGCTTTTTTTGCCTGTACATTTTCAGGGTCTTAAGACACTCTGCGATGTGCCTGGGGGCAGGAGAGTCAGCAACCACAGACTGTCAGAGAAAAGGAGACTTTCTAGAATGTCTTACAGAAAAAAATGTCAGGACTTTTGTTAGGACTCACGCACGTGGAGATGCCCATGTGACAACCTTCGGACCTACAGGGAGGACAGCCAGGAGAAGCAGGCAGCCCGGTTATTTTTCTTGGATGCCCTCAGTAACAAAACCACCTGAATGAGGGACAGTGGGTCTCTCTAGCATGAAATCCAGGCAGGAGTTCCAGGAGATTATGAAAAGTGGTCTATATCTGCCATGGTCCATTACTGCATAGCTGGAGAGATTGTCATCCTTGGACTTTGCATCAAGCAACCCACTCATTGGGTAGCAAGGATTCAGCAAACAAGGTTTTTTTTACTGAGCACTATGAAAAAAAAAAAGTGAACTTAATCTTTGCTCTTGACCTGAGACATCCCCATATAACGAACCAGCTCCTTTCGCACTGTTTGCCCAGTACCCAGAGAGCCCATCTGTATTTCCCTTATTAACCACTTCCATGTGAGCGTGGTGCTGTCAGCACTGCCTTCTCTCGGCATCCCAGGCTGCAGGGACCGAGCTGCAACTGCCCCGTTACAAACGGTATGGGATTTGTGAGGCTGCTGTTAACGTGTAGTACACACAGATGATAGGCACCCAAATGCCCTGCTTACAGTAGCATCCTGCACATCTCTTTCTCTACAGATCTGGGAGCTCTCTGGGAAGAAACCAAGGTGACATTGCACCATTAAGGGCTTGCTCTGCATGCCGTTTTCCAAAAGCAAGATTCCCTCCTCCCTCGCACATTGAGCAACCATCTGTATGCCCACAAAGCAAAGGGAAACTGTTGGACATTGCCACTGGTGGCACCGTGGAAAATTTAATTGGGTAGCATGTGTAGTCAGTGTGTGTAGGTACGGCTATGGGGCTGGTGTTGTAATGAACACTTATCTGGCTTGCATGGAACAGGTAATCTTTTGGGATCACAGGAATTTTTTGGCCCTTGCAGGTGCAAGCAGTTAATGGATGCTGTATTTTGCCTGTGGATGATCTTTCCCGCACACATGAGCTCTGAAAGGGCCAATAAACAAGGGAGAATAATCTGAGACTTTTTGGTTGCTAAGGCAATGAATTAATCAGCATGTATGTGTTCAGCATATTCACATGATCCTGCCAAGGCCTACAGCTTTAGGTGTCCCACTATATTTTTGCCAGCATGAGAGAAGGGAGCAGAGGAATTGGCAGAGAATGAAGTGTCAGTGGCGAGGGCTGTAATAAAAATTTTGGAAGGAGAAAGCAGCACCTACTGCATACACCACATTCGTGTATTATGTGGTGTTATAGCATGCCAGAAAAACGTGGCTCTTTGCCACCATTCTGTGTAACAGCTTCATTTAGCCTAATTATTGGGTATAAAATCCTCTTGTCCAGTAAGAGCTGATTTCTCCTCCCAGAGTTGCGAATCCAGCCTTAACCGTATTCAGTGCATTTGATCAGATTTACAGACCTTGAACCAGCTCCGCAGCTGACAAGACATTACTTCACTTATATCATTAAATTTCTGTCTATCTGAGGAGCTGGGTTCTTTAAAACCTTCTTGGAGTAAGATGCAAACCAGCCAAGCAGCACCAACATCATTTCCAAACCCAAGAGCATCGGTGCGTGCTCCGGAGTGTGAGGCTAGTGCAGCATAGTTGATGTGCTTAGGTCAACCCAGAGTTTGTAAACGTTTTTGATGCTGATCAGGCAGTCCAAATTAATGGCTGTAAATTAAATCCTGTGATCCCTTCTGACACATGCAATGAGCCAGAAAAAAAAAAAAAAAAAAGAACAGAAAAATATCAAAAAGTTGGGTTATTTTCGTTTGGAATATCAAATGAAGTGTTTTGGTTCTTCAGGATGCATTCCTGGTTACCTACTTAAACACTGGAGATGGGGGTCTTTCTTACAGCCCTTTACCACAGGTCAGCAGTTAGCCAAAAATTCCTGTCCCTGACACTTTTCTCAGGGCCATATTCACAGGAGCGTTGAGAGACAGCCCTTTGCACTGTTCCCTCCCTCAGCTGCTGCGCTTCCTCTTCTTTTCTCTTCCTCTCTCTCGCGTATACGCACATCACTGTGCTCACTGAACCCCTAGTTCACTTTTCTGAATGATTTTACATGTGCAGTTCTTGTTGCGGGTGGTGATAATACATGCCTGCTTTTCAGTTCGGAGCCGCTTTTGTTTCCTAAAGCAGCTTACCTGCTCTGCTGTCTGAAAAAAGGTAGCCTTTAGTTAGGGCCCATAAAACTCCACCCATTCAGCGAGGTTTATCCCAATCTGAAACAAAAAGGCACCTGTAAGAAGGAAATCCGTGGCCTGACCTGCAGCGTCACACTGGGGAGAGACAGAGCCGCACAAGCTACCACTATAAGCAGGCAGCTGGTTATCGTCACATCTGGAGCTCTGAGCCAGGTTTTTACCCCAATTTCAGCCCGGCTTTGTGTGAATGTAAATCTCCTTATCGGTGAAGTGAAGATAATGCTACTACAGCACAGCGCGCAGTGTAGGAGAATTAAATGGATAAAGTTTAGAAAGTGTTTTAGATGTCAGACAAAGTATATATAAAAGCTAAACATCCCTACAGAAAGCTCCGATAGCTGAATATCAGAAAACTAATAGGGAGAGAGGCATTACGGACCTGGCAGAGAGATGAGGTCTGATCCTGAACTCCAGCGCTTGTGGAAAATCAAATTAATCCCAGGGGAGAGCAGCCTTGGGAGGGAGGTGAGGCAGCGGGGGCAGGGGGTGGGTGCAGGCAGAAAAGCCCCTCACCACACTCCCAGGGCTGATCCTGCTCATCCCTGCGTTACCCTCTCCAGAAGACCACGTGTCTGGGGAATTTAATTAAAAACCATTTGCAGTTAATTAGTGTGTAGGCCTGTCCTGTGATAGCAGGCATCACTGGGACGCAGGATGGCACCGAGGATGCTGGTGCCCGGCAGCCAGCCCCGCATGCCTCGGTCCACAGCAACACGGATGGGGATGCACGAACTGCCCTCCCTCTGCTCACCTTCATCTCCCACGGCCCTCCAGGACGGGAACGAAGGTGTTTCTTTCCATAAAACATTAAATCCAAAAGCCTGTTCAGTTGTCCTGGCGGTTGTTGGGTGGAAGCAGAGCGGCAGCCGGGCTGTGCCCGACGCATAGCTGAAGCTGCAGCTCTCTCTACAGGCTTCACGTTCAGCAGCTGTGCGGTCGCAGCCAGGCCGGCAGAACGGCAACGCCTGGACACGGCTCCGTGTGCGTGAGCACCGCAACGGGCCTCCGAAGGACATGGCCATCCTGGGGGGGAATAGGTGAGCAGGGACGGGGACACAGTCTGCAGGGGATCTCGTCCTTGCTGCAGCGGGGGATGGCTGAGGCCATGCAGCCGTGCTCCAGGCACTGCTGAGCTCGGAGGTGGCCAGTGGCACATCATGACCACCGGGGAGCTCCGAGCTGAGGGGCTCCAACGCGTCCCACAGTCATCAGCACTTACAGGGGCAGACATGCTCCGTTGGTCCAGGGCCACCACTCCCAGGGCATGGAGCTGCGGAGGAGCTCTGCATGTCCCACGGGCAACCCGGGAAGGTTTTGTAGCCTCCTCCGAGTTCTGGGGTGATGCAGCCATGCGGTGGAGAGGTAACTGCTGCAAACACTCCTCCATGAGCTCCTGGCACACCGGTGATGTGTAGGGAAGAGCAGGAGAGGCCGCAGCCTCGGAGCCACTGGGAGCAGGGAGCAACGGGAGGCAGGAGGTGAAGGGCAATGCTGGATCCAGCCTGAGTCATTAATACCATCACATCTGGCTTTTTTGATTCGAGGCTTTTTTTGCTTTTCCTAATAATTTCTTGATAAAAATATAATTGGATGATTCCTTAAGGTCATTTCATGTGGTAGATTTATTGGGAATATTACCTGTATATTTAGAGTTAAGAGGGACAAATATTTTATTTCCTTTTTTATTGCCCCATTATTTATAAAGTTCTCTTCGAATCTTGTAAAGACATTTTTTTCATTTCCCTTCAGAGTTTGTCTTTCTCTTTGGCAAACATTGATTTTTTTTTCATGTTTTTTCCAGTGAACCTTGAAATTAAAATGTCTTTTTTTGTTTAATTTCTTTTTTGTACACTGGACTCATTGTCAGCACAGCGAGAGCAAGGTGCTTTGTTAGATTACTGCTGCTTCAAAGCTACTGAAAGGAAGAGTTGACCACATTTTATCCTAAGTGTGTAGTTCCTTCATGAGTTGCAATTATTCTCTTTAAAACACAAAGCCAATCCCAAGTTCTCGTCATTTTAAGGAAGCATTTTAAATTTTTTAGTATTTCAGACTCAATTTTTGCCAAATGCTACCAGTTTTAAGCATCGTAGAATTCTTTGTCCTCTTAGTGGACAAATCACATACACAGAAACAGCTATATACAAAACCACCGAGGTTTGCAGGCAGAAAGAATATCTTTTATTAGACCAGCTGACATAGTTGGGGGGGAAAAAAAACCAAAAGGAAAAGCTTTCAGACACACAAGCTCCCTAAAAGCATTTCTGGGTTTTTTTTTTTTCAACTATATCAATTGTTCTAATAAAAAAATATTACCTCTCCCTGCAAACCTTGCCTCTCTCCTACCCTTCCACAATTGCAGCTACAGCAACACTATTTCTAACAGAAAAATAATTGTATTTGTATAGCAAAGACACCATATCACCATTTTTCCAAGGGTTTTTCATCCGAAACTACTGTCTGTTCCTTTTCCTACAGTACAGATTTTTTTTTAAGTATTTTTAGAAAAGAATAATTTTTATGATAATTACTTTGTCGTTGTCATTTTATCTGCTGTAGCAGAAGAATTCTTTATCACATAGTCTTGACTAAGAATGCTTTTTTCTTTCGCTAAGTATCCAGGGCACTGTAGGTTATGAAATTAAAGCTTAAATTATAGTAGGGTAAAGTGGTTGGACCCAGGAACACAGATACATTTGTATCCTTGGTCGGCATGATGTGGCATCAGAAAGTTAGGAAATTCTTCAAAATATTCCGCTAAAATTAAATCCTCCATAAATTAAAAGGGTTTGCTTTAGCTTTGTGACCTAGGGTTATACATTATGCTAAGCGAGTATAACAGTCTATGTTCAAAGGCTAAAGAGCAGTAGTAAGTGTTTAAAGCGGCAAGAGTTGTGTTTAAAAAAAAAAAAAAGTCTTTTAAAATGGATTGTTCTAGGCTATAATAAACTATGAATTGTAAAAGGTTAATTGACAAAATGATACTCGTCTAACGCCATCTCTGTAATAGCAATCATTGCTGAATCCATAATTCCGGGGTCTTGCTATATTGACAATTACATTTCCTCAAAAAGACTCTGGTTATTTCCTCACTCTGCTTAACCTATGGTAATTAATTATAGATTTACAAGCGGTACACAGGCAGATACAGGTATCTGCAACCACTGCGCTGCTGGCAAGAAAGAAAAAACCTCCTGTCTGCAGCCTGGAGCGGGCCAGGTATCAGTATGAAGATTCATGCCATGAATTGACCTTAGCCTCGCCTGGCGTCCGAATCCGAGCGCCAGTGCGGGTGCTGGTAATTACCCTCATTGCACATCTGGCATTCAAGGAAGGGCAGCCTCGCCTCAAGGATACTGCACTTGGGTTCAAATCCCATTTTCGCAGAGTCTCTGACTTGCAAATCTTTTTTTCTCCAAACTGTACTTCTTATTCAATGCGATACAATACTTTAGCAGTGAATAAACCGGCAAGATATTAAGAATAGTAGCAAACCCAGTCAAACTTCATCTGTGTGGCTAATTCTCAGAGTGCCAGAGGTGCCTCTTCGTGATCAAAGAGATTCCTTTTTAACTTTTTTTTTTCCTAAAGATATTCCAACTCTGAAATTCCATGATTCCATGAAATGAGAGACATTGTGGTTTTTTGTTTTTTAAAAAAGTGACAGTTGCCCAACAGGAAGACAAACGGAGACATTGGTATTGCTGTTTTGCAGAAAGGGTTTTGCCAGGCACTGGCTACATCAGTAGCTTTTGTGAGCAGAACAAAGTGCCGCAAGTTCACTTCTACCCACCCCTGCCACAGTCTGTACCCAAAAAAATGGCACAGACTTGCTAAGAAGGGGCTCTTACAATGTCTCCTTAATTACAATTCATTACCTTTTTTTTTTAGCAGTAGAAACTTATCAGCTATAACAAAAGATGTTTAAAAAACAAACCTTGTCACAATAAATGAATTAAGAGCATTCATCCCTTTCCAGAGTGTGAAGTAGTTTGTAAGGTGATAATGAATTCTGTAATGCATTAGCCACACTTCTTAAAATGTGCGTACCACTTACTCTGTAACTTGCTAAAGTTTTGTCATTCTCACTGAATCTCACTGTTATGGGCACAAATTAGCAAGATTTGATTGTAATTGGACTTTGAGGAATTCAGTTATTATCTTGCCAAATGCAGGATGTTTACTCTGTGCAGAAGCCTGTTAAAGCTGCATGAAATCCATATGAAATCCATAGGCGTGCTGCCGTTGGGCTTTGCTGTATTGCTTGGCAGAGCCTTGTGCTGGAGAAGGTGCAGAACATCTGCTCGCCGGGATCCCGCTATGGCTTGGGCTGTCCCTGTGCATTGGCAGGTGAGTCCTGTCCCGCGAGCTGCGGTTAAACCTCCTCCCAGGTGAGCATAAGCTCTCCCGGGGAGTTTAACAAAAGCAGGGCCAGGCCATGATTTGGGCTATACTGCCAACGACAATTCATAGAATCATAGAATCATAGAATCACAGGGTTGGAAGGGACCTTAGTAGATCATCTAGTCCAACCCCCTGCCAGAGCAGGGCCACCTTAGAGCAGGTTACTCAGGAACGCGTCCAGGCAGGTTTTGAATGTCTCCAGAGATGGAGACTCCACCACCTCCCTGGGCAGCCTGTTCCAGTGCTCTGCCACCCTCAAGGGAAAGAAGTTCCTCCTCATGTTTAGGTGGAAAATTTGTGGAAATTTGTGGTCTGCTTTCCCAAACTGTTGCTTTCTTTCCACGTATCAGATACCTTCCACCATGCCAAGAAATTCAGTCCAGGCATGGCTGAATGTAGCTCCAGCAGTACTACCAAGTTCCGATTTTTGACGCAGCTCCCCCTTGATTTTGTCCCTTTATGATCTGGGCAGCAGCACAATCTTGCCATCGCTCTAGGAGCCCAACCCTGCAGCTCACTGACTTTATTTTCAGAACTGCCCCAACATCTGCCTAATGGTCCACTTCACATCCATGATTTTGTCCCCTCACAATCACGTCCATGACTGTTGTTCCCCTGAAGGAACAGGGAGCCACAGTACACACAACAGATGAATGGCATTTCTGCTTCCCCCCCACAGAGAGTGTTTCCCAGACAGCCTGAAGAGCTTGAGCTGCTCTCCTATATTCCTATTTCATGACTTTTCTTGTAGAGCATCTCTTCTACCCAATTCATTGCCATCCTGGTGTCTTCTATCTTCTCATACCCTTTTCCTTCCCTTTCCCCGTGATAGTCCTTCCATTAACCACCAGTTCACAAATTTATGCTTGTCCCCTATCACAGCACCAATCTTGATGTTCCTTTCAAATATTAGAGCTTCTGAAGAGAGTCACTCTCTGACAAATTTTAAATGAACATGTGGCACTTCTTCGATATAGCGAAATCTTTCCAGCAGCTGCTTGGCGTAGTTCATTTAGCATTTCATCAGATGAATGCTCATAACTTAACACAAAAAATAGATGATGCTGATGACTCCTCCTGATCCAAACCAAATGATCCGAGGAACTGCTCAAATTCCTGGAGCCTCTTAACACCATGGCTTTTGTTTCCAGAACCCAAAGACAGCTCCTGCAGGCTTACCCTGGGTTTTTTTCCCCTTGGAGCACAGTGGTGGCACTTTTACTGCACTGCTCTTGTCGTGTGTGGTGGCAGGGCTCACTGCCGCGCTCCTGCTGGGTTCTGGGAAGAGAGGTCCGCTCCCCTCCTCGTTGCTACATACCACCTCCTTTCTGCTGCATTTCGGACAAAAGCACCGATGCCACACTGGATCCAGGCTCCTCCGGCTCCTGTGGACCTCAGCTCACTGTCCCAGCTTGAGAGCTCAGGTTGAGGCCTCTCCCCATGGCTGAGCACATCCATGTTTGAGAGAGGCTCTGGAAAACAAGAAGAGTTTGCTGTATTCACCACAGTAAACCCAACCAAATTTTTAAGGAGCTGAGCTGTTTGCAATCCAGCTCACACAGGGCTACAGACATCTTCAACCTGTGTATTTTCTGATTCTGGTAGAAATTCTCCCCCCTGCTATTTAGAAACAGAGACAGCCACAAGGAGGTCAGTGCTCGTGGGGGTCTGGCTTTAGACTTTTGGAGTGAGAAACATGAATGAGCAGGCAAACAAAGACTATAGGAGATGTATGGGAGAGATGTATCTGAAGTAAGGAAGAAAAAGAGTTGGACAGATATCCATGGGAACAGTCCGGGACACTTGCCCCTGCCCCGGGTCTCTCCGTGACTCCAAGCAAGATGAAGGAATACAGTACACACAAGAGGAATTTTTCCTAGAGCAATACAACCCAGTTATCACTGGAGTATGTCTGCACCTCAGCGTGGCGTACAGAGATTCAGGCTACTTGAGAAGAAGCTAAAAACTAAGCTCCAAACTCATGATTAAAGTGTTTTTAGAGTGGCAAATAGGCATGAACATTTGTGCCCAGAAAACAGTATGCTGTTTGAATACTCTGTGAGGGATCCAGTATGCCATTGGAAGAGCTATTATGAATGTCAAATATAAATCCAGCACTGAAACAGTCCAGTCTGCAATACTACTTCCTATTAGCTATCTCACTGGAAATGCCAGAATTTTAATAAAGCACACGGTAATTTTTAGTTAATAACGTAAAAGGCATTTCTTAAAGGTAGGATATGTCATACCTGTTGACTGGCAAACAGCTCACAGCAGGCAGTTTGCCTCGTGGGCAGAGGACATCACGTCTCTCCGGCGTGGGAGCTCCCCCCTCTGCAGCCTGGCAGGTGCCACCAGCAAGGACAGATGGGAGGATGGCCAGGGGATGTACCCCCGCAGTGCTCAGAGCAAGCCCCAACAGCAGCGGCCAAGGGCTCTGCCCCCTGGGCTTGGTTTGTGCCACAAGCGAAGGACCCACCAGCACCGACCATGACCCCATCCCTGCTCCTGTGGGTGCACGAGCACGGCTTTTGGCTTCTTCATCGCGCCTCCCCGGGCACAGTGAGCATCTCAGCCGTGTTCTCACTCGCCTTTCCCATAAAATACAGCATTCTTCACTAGCAACAGTTGTTCCCTGCTTGCCGCAATATTCGGTAGTAATTATAGCAGTAAATGTTTGGAGGTTAAGGCGCATTTTCTAAATGTTCGATATTTATAGCAATGGAACAATTCATGAATTGTCACATTCACCTAAAATGATTCACGGGTGTAATTGGAGAAGAGCTTCCGCAGGAAAAATTAGGCCATACTGACCCACATAAACAAACTCAGCAAACCACAACAAGTTGCTGGAATCTATTTAAAATAATACTTTGGCAGCACAGCGCAAAAATAATTTACTGACTGATTAGTCAAATTAGGCCCCATCTCCCATCAACATATATAAAAATATTCTGGTGAAATAAGCACATGTTTTTATTTGCTGGAGTAGAGATGGCATGTGCTGCTATTGTGGTTCATAAGCACATATTAAAAAAAAGCTCTACTTTTAGTATGAATTAGGTGAACACTCAACCATCTCTGCAGCTCACAGAGGAAAAGTCTCCTCTACCTACATTACAAATAACCGTGAAGTCTAGGATTCAACCTAACTGAAATAACACACCACAAAACAATAAAGCTCTCTAACGTGTTATTTATACACTGTATATACTGACTATAGAAGGAACTGAAATTATTTTCACTAGCGACATCTGTGTAATTTAATATCACAGTGAAAACGAGAAGTAGCTGAACTGCCTGGGATAAACTCCAAGCAGTGCTAATTTTTCAAGTTTTGCCCATAAAAAAGTGGGAGCTAAGCAGAGTTCTTGCCGCATCTCTGCAACAATTACAGCAGTATTTTCTGGAGGGGAAATGCGTGGGGAAAAAAAAAAATGAGCGGAGGAAAAACAAACCCTCCCCCACTACCCGACTATCAGATTTCTCTTGAATGGATCTTAAACCAGTCTTAAAGAAAAGAGCTGTGCGTATAGCATGTGTGTAAAGAGTCACAAGATACCCTACATTTCATATTTCTTCACCTGCTCTTGCTTTGCATAATGCTGTCCCTGGGATCTCACACCTCATCAGCTCCTTCTCTGCTCAGAACAAGGTCATAATGCACTGACCTTGTATCCTGCAAAACCAAAAGCATTCCGTAGCGTGCTGTTGAATTTTTTCCCTTGAAACCTCCGGACTAGGGGAAGGCATTGAGCGTGCATGACTTCTACTGACCTTTAGAGAAACTTCCCCCATATCACTGCCTCTTGCACTGCAAATAGAGAGTCATTCTCCCCGTCTGATTTATGTTTCCCGCTGCAAGCACAGCAGATGCATCCCAGACTCCTTGAAGGACAAGCCTGAAGAGCGCAATAAACTTTCCAGGCATGGCATCCATGGGCTCAGAAGGGCTCCTCTCCCTGAGCAGGGCAGCAGGCTCCGCAGCATGCCAGCATCCTCATGTCCCTTTGGAAAGCAAAGCAAAGCAAACAGTATGCCAGTTGTGGTCTCCATGTAGCTCTTATTCTGAATTTACTCCTCAGTGAAAAGCAAGCTAACAGGTTTGCAAAGGGGCCCTGCGTTACCGTTTCTGCTACAGCTTGTGCAGCAGTGTGGTTTGGATCGAGGGTCCCCAGGCTGCCAGGGGAGAGGCAGGAGAGACCTGAAGCATAAGCCAAGAGATACCAGAGAGCAGTAAGAGAGGTACAGGGTGACAGTAACTTGGGCTGTAAACCAGTGACTATAACTCATGGAGCAGCACACGCGTCACCTGCTCCATGCGCCAGCACAGCCGCTCCCTCTTTTCCAAGCCATGGGGATGGGAGATGCCGTCTGCTTCAGCTGTTCCTCCTGGGGCCCTTAAAGGCTGAGTTATTTCTCACTAGTTCATCACACAGCCCTTTGCTACAGAACCAGTTTCCTGAACAGTCACTAGGATACAGTTTTCCAGTAATAGATCCATATAAAACAAAGTTCAGCACAGCGTACGTAAATATCTACCATTACAATCACACCGTAGTGCCCAAATGTTGTGTAAGTGAAAGGCTACTTCCATAAAAGCCTTCAAGTTAGATATCTATTTTCTCATTAACAATTTGCCATTAGTGTCAGATCTTAACAACTCAGAAAGCTGATGCAGACGGACCAGAGCACACACAGCAGGAGACCCTGTGCCTGGCAGGGTCTCCCCACTCGGCTGTCTCAGAACATTGTGGAGGGTTCCCAAGTCAGCACGTTTGCAAAGCTGAGCTCTGCACCCCTGACCCTGGGACAGGACACTTCTCAGACACTGCCTTTGCCATATTAACAGGGAAACGTGGCCACCCAACCCAATGCTCTGTGTGACACGGGCAAGCTGGGTCTGGTGATCAGGCAGATAGTTCAGTCCCAGCCCATCTCCATACTGAGAAAAAAAAAAAAAAAAAATCCTGTTCATGACTTTACATTCATAAATACTCTCACAATGTCAAGGGATGGGGGGTTTTCATCAATTCATTAGATCTGCTCCCATGAATTATTTATATGCAGTGCTAAAAATGGTTCTGAAACATTACAAGAATTCAATATCAGTTTTCACAGTGGGATTTCATCATTTTAGCACTGGAGCATAATAGCCTAATGCAATACTAATACGATATGGTGCTAATAGGGTACAATGAGAGTTCTCTCTAATATGCAAACATTTCCATGTTGCATTATTATTTCTTTTAAGTTAATATGATATGGTGATAATATGATGAAATGAATTAGTTTCATATCATTGTTTGCATGAGTTGCGCATATTAAAAGAATATTTCCCCCCCTCCCCTTGAATTCACTTGGAATGAGCTTGAAAATTTACCCTGTAGTTATTCTTATGCTAATGAGGCTGTTTAGTAGGAAACACTCCCGCTGTTGCTTAGCCAGCTGAAGAAAGAATAGGCGGGTGTCACCTCTTGCTGGAATAAGAATTTTCCTGGCCTGCTTTGAAAGCCTCTGTCCTAAACATGTTTACTTTAACGTTTCCCACTAGCTCATAGATTCATTGCATATTTATGACAAATTCCCTGGCCAATATTTATCAGGAGCACTTCTACATCAGCGGAGATGTCTTCCCAGGGAAAGGGATGAGGAGTCACAGGCCGGCAGCCCCAGTGAACACCGACCGTGGTGGTGACATCAGAGGCAGAGATATCATGGATTTTCTGGTCTGGGATCTGGCATGTGCTGGGAAGAGCTAGATGGCAAGCCCAGAACCAAGCTCCAGGGTCAATCACAGTCCTCTCCTCCCGGTGTTGTGACACTTTGCCAAAGCCGGTGCTCTGCATGCGTTGATGCAAAAGGCCAAGCTGCTGTGAAGGTTTTACTCTCTGCCCTCCAAAGCAGAACATCCATCAGCCTTGGAGAGAAATCCTTTCTGTTCTTCCTGGAAATGAGCCCTGTTCCCTGGCAGGTCAGACTGACGGGAGGACGCCTTCATTTCCCTGCTGTGGCGGCAGCCCTGTGGGGAAAGTGCATGGGATTGTCCTGGACATAGAATCACAGAAGGGTTCAGGTTGGAAAGGACCTTAAACATCACCTACTTCCACCCCCCTGCCCTGGGCAGGGACACCTCCCACCAGCCCAGGCTGCTCAAAGCCCCATCCAACCTGGTTTTGAAAACCTCCAGGGATGGGGCAGCCACAGCTTCTCTGGACAACCTGTTCCACTGCCTCACCTCCCTCACAGTAAAGAATTTCTTCCTAAATGGCATCCTTGCCAAAGACATCCTACAGCTGCTTTGGCACCCCATGTGGGACAGGAGCTACAGGTTTTGGGGCAGCCGAAAAGCCCTGTCCTTATCCTCTGCCAGCCTTTTTCTACTACTACATGTGCAAACTGGAATGGCTGTAATGGAGCTTTCTTTGGCCCTTTTCAGAGGGATCCCAGCACTCGCTGTACTCGGTAATAAATGGGCACTGAAATGTTGAGGTTTTCTATTTGTGGATGGTGTGGGATTCCCACACCGGATGATGCAGGAGGGCACTCATCACAGCCAACATCAGCCTCTGGCTACTCTCTCTCTGACTTCCCTATAGAGCAGGAAAACATCCCATATGAGGTGGCTGAGAGCAACATCCGGACCTTCCTGCTTTAACCTCATGCAGATCCAGGAATCACCTTCAAATCCCAGCAAATCCAGCTTGACTGAATCTGAATTCAGGCTCTATGACCTTTAATTCACATGAAGTTACTCATGAAAACTTTACACGTGAGATTAACAGCACATGTACAACACTGAAAACTTCCCCAAATGTTACAGGGGTTTAAAATGTCATAAATAAAAGAGTCCAAAGTTTTTTTAATTATCAGATTTACAAAGCTACTTTACATAATTCCCTGTATAATCCAATCTTAAACTCAGAAGACACTCATGCAGATGACATTTCCTCTCTGTTTTGAATGGGGATTATTTTATAAGAGGATACAGAACCTGGAAATATTTCAATAGGTCTGATATTTAAAGCATATTTAATAGCATTTATGTTTTAATCTTCTTACTGACTAAACTTTAAAGGGAGCTGCAAGGAATTCAACAGTAAAAAAAAAATAATTAGACATTAGTTAATAACATAAGATGCCTAGGTAATGGGTCAGTTATTTCACTAACAAGACTGAAACGGGAGCGATTGTCAGGGCACCCCAGCACACCATGGTTTCTACTCTCTGGGAGCAAGGGGTCGCATTGCTCACATCTTCCCAACGTTTTGAAAGGTTTTCTGCTCCTTATGGACTTTGGCTTCACTGTTGGTAGCAGTGTGATCTGAAAGCAGTGAGCCAAACTCACCATGTTCCTTAAAAATGAGCAGATTAAAGGGGTCTTTGCCAGGCAGAGAGCAGAGGCAGCTGAATAATTCTCCTAACTTCCATTCCGCGCTTGCTAGCCTGAATGCAACGCGGCACGGTCCGAGTCTCTCAGGGGATGACTGCTCACGTTAACAAAATCTCACAGAAAGTTATAAAATACACCCCCACAAACAACCCACCCTGCTGATTTTCTGAACTCCGGAGTTTTAGAAACGAACTCCTCTTTTTTTTTCTCTTGTGCGAGTTCAGCCCCGCTGCCGTGGTGCTGCTGAGAGCGGGGCACGCAACTGCCGTGGGGTGGCTGCGCGTTACACCCGCTGCTGGTGCTTGGCTCCCCGAGCTTCGCACCCACTCACTTGCCGCGTCAGTCCTGAAGGAGCCTGCAGACGGCTCCCTGCTTGTTTTGCTTCTCACACTCTGCCTAACCCCGGGAGCGAGGAGCTACTTCATTAGAAGTAAAGGTATTAATTAGCAGTGAACCTGTTTAACCCACATGCTCTTTTCACGCAGTTTCGTAATGAATCCCAAGCAACCTCGGGTTGTAACATGACAACTATTTTCCTACATCAGAGCAGATGCTAGTTCTCTTGAAATCAGAGGCAATGGTGTAGCAAACACCTCTTTCTGAGAGGCCCAGAAGTTGGAGCCTGCAGCAACTTCCCCATGAAGGGCTGGGTGTACTCTGGAGTAAGAAATGCCACGTACGGGACTCTTGCAGCTTTCTGAAGCTGTGCTCTAAGCCAGTATGAGAAGGGAGGAAGAAGGGAATAGCAATGCCCTGCAAATAAACCCCATTTGCCCTGTTTCCAGCATTACTGTCCACATCTCTCCCAGCTTCTCAAAGAATCACTTGAATCAGTGGGGTCTTACTTAAATAAAGAAAACAGGGCAGGTTTCTAGAGCTACCAACCAACATGTATTCCCTACTGTAGCTCCAAGGAGAGCATTGTGTCTGCTGGAAGTCGGGCACCTGGAGAACCTCATGCCGTGGCACCCCAGCCGTAGAGCTGCAGCTCTGCAAACACCACGTGGGGACCACAGCAGCCCAAGCCCCACCGGTTAGGAGGTACAAGAACATCCTTATCAAGTGACAGCTCTTTCACCCCATTGCATCAGCAATAGCCAATTTCAGTTATTTCACTGAACAAGGCCCGGTGTGGCCATGGGTGGGCACCAGCTTTAAGCTCTTGGTGTCTGATAAAGGAAGCTCTTGCTGGTGTGCCAGGACTCGTGGGTGGCTGCCTGAGGAGTAACCTCAGGCTGGCCATCATACAGCACAAATTAGAAAAGCCACGTGTTAAAGATTTGGATGCATGCTTATTTCTACACTAAAAGAACTGATTTTGCAAAACTTTCCTGGGTGATCAAGCCAAATTGACATGATTACTTTGAGCTGTCAGTGGGAACAAATAGGTCTCATACAACTTAAGCACAGTAATCCTGGCCATTATTTTACTCCGGAAAAAAATCAAAGATTTCTTAGTATTACCATTACTATCACTCCGTTACTTGTGGAAAACAATTCCAGCTATCAGGAAATAATTATGAACAAAGCCCAGTTAATTATACAAGACATCTCAGCTGCCCTAATTAAGGTTCAGTTCAATACTGTTCACTTAGTAATTTTTTTTTTAATTGTGAATAGATTTAGTGGAAGCCTGGCTGATAAACAAATAATGAGATTGGTGGTCCAGAAGGAATCTGATTAATAAAATTATTCACCAATTATTTATTTCCTCTTGTTTATATCATTCCTCCTTCTGCATTATAACAGGAATAGAAGAATAGGGATTGCACTGATTGGTTTCAATGCCAACATCCCCTCCTGTCACAAGAATACCACAGTCCCAAGCCTGACTGTTAAAGCTTTATTCATTCAACCATGATAAAAAAGGGGAACAATTCAAAGTCAAGAAAACACTAAGTCCCTGATGCAGCAAAAAGTCACATGCAGGTAGATTCCTGGATCCATACAAGCCTTGCTGACTTTGCTGCAAGTACTCGCTCTGCATAACTGCAACGTTGATGGACTTTTTGCTCAAACATGGCTGGAAAAAAAAAAAAAAGAAACAAGCTGGAGCTCTAGTCCCACAGCAGACGTCCCCACCGTTTCCCCAGCAGAATTTACAGAGAGACTGCTGATGCACCCAGGTGTAGAATCCCAAGCATAGAAATGGGATCACAAACAGAAGAAATTGAGAAGGACTGCTACAGCTACTGACATCGGCCCCAAAATGTTCCCCGAGGATGTCAGCAGAGCTGTGCCCGGAGGGGAGAGCAGGCATGTGGACTGGTGACACTGAGGGTCCCTGGGGACCCAAGGACACTGGCAGAAGAAGGAAGGGTCTCTGGTTTGAAATGCCTGCAGCTGAGTACCAGCAAATCCTCGCGTGTTACCACCAGATCAACGATGGATGACTGCAGGTTAAGTAGGAAAACAACTTTACATATGTTTTAAACTACAGTCTGCTAGCCTCATATTTTAATATGAAACTGAAGCCATTTACTTCTTTTTAATGGATTATAGAAGGAACTCCAGCATAATGTTTCTGCCCATGTATGATCAATACATTTACCACACTTATAAATTATTAATATTCTGCTCACAAAATTAACCACCTCTGAAGAGGCATAATTGCTCAATAAGGAAGTGAAATGTTTCTTTGCATTTTTAGAAGTTTCTAGTAGCTTTCTAGTAGAGCTGAAAACTACACTGTTTATTATTCAACGTAGTATATTAATTGTAATTTAATTATTAGTTTTTCTTCCTTCTGTGGCACCATAAAGGGACTTGGCATATGACTAATAATCAGTCAAAAGCCCATACCATGAGGACTCTCATTACATTCCTCCTAGAAGTGAATCTCTTTTCCAGGTGGGAAGTCTTTGGGTAAGAGGAAGGGGCTGAGCTGATTTAGGAGTTAGCATAAGTCAATGTTATTCAGGATTGGTGCATGGAACATTACACAATATTCCCAGTGCTAACACCACAGTGGCCCTGCTGACATCTCTTCACCAATATTCTTGACAAGTATCTTAAAGATGACATACATCTTACTGCTAATTAATATCATGTGCTATATTCACTTAGCTGCATTTCGTTAGCTGAATTATCAAATTAAATAATAATTTTCCAAAATGTGTCTCATTTTTACGACTTGTGTCTCATTTTCTGAATGAAGAGGAAATACAGAGATCTCAAATCTCTGCTTAGGGACCATGAACTTTCAGCGTAGCCCTGAATCTGACTTTCCTTTTCCAAGTCCCATTCTATGTGTTCTAATAAGTTTGAATTAGGATATCTTGACAAAAAATGACAGTATCAAATTGTAAAGCCGACACATTTCTTTAAAAATTTAAACTAACAGAGAGCAAATGTGCTCCCATAGAGAGATCAGTGTCTCAGACCGTCGCTTTATATCTCAGAGGCTCAAATGATATTCCAGGCAGTGCTAGGAGGACTATAGGGCTCTCCTTTCTATGTTGTAGCTCTCTGAGAGCAAGAGAACTAGTGAGGGGCAGATCCACTCATACAACTCATCCCTGATTAATTAACAGGTTTGATAAATATATGCTTATTAAACAATAGGTGAATTATTTGATCAAATACTTTCAAGACAAATTTTTTATGTCTATGCTTAACAAAGGCCTGAGATAATATGGCTCAGCACTGGCAAAACCAAACCAAAACAACAAAGAAAATCTCACTTGGTCATCATTCTGCATGTCATCTCTAATCATGTAGAGGAAGAGAAGGTAATCAGGAGTGGTCAACATGGATTAGTCACCAAAGGGAAATCCTGCTTGACCGATCTAATAGCCTTCTACGATGGAATGACTGGCTGGGCAGATGCAGGGAGAGCAGTGGACATTGTCTACCTCAACTTCAGCAAGGCT
This sequence comes from Rhinoptilus africanus, assembly GCA_013400135.1. NCBI lineage: Eukaryota > Metazoa > Chordata > Aves > Charadriiformes > Glareolidae > Rhinoptilus > Rhinoptilus africanus. Next base: position 566,326 of record VXBO01006266.1, on the reverse strand, counting down.
GTTGACACTGTCTCCCATAACATCCTCATAGGTAAGCTTAGGAATTGTGGATTAGATGAGTGGCCAGTGAGGTGGATTGAGAACTGGCTGAACGGCAGAGCTCAGAGGGTTGTGATCAGCAGCGTAGAGTCCATTTGGAGGCCTGTAACTATCGGTGTTCCAGGGGTCCAGTCTTGTTCAACATATTCATCCCTGACCTGGATGAGGGGATATAGTGCACCCTCGGCAAGTTTGATGAAGATGCAAAGCTNCCAGGGGTCAGTACTGGGTCCAGTCTTGTTCAACTTATTCATCCCTGACCTGGATGAGGGGATATAGTGCACCCTCGGCAAGTTTGATGAAGATGCAAAGCTGGGAGGGGTGGCTGACGCACCAGAAGGCTGTGCCGCCATCCAGAGAGACCTGGACAGGCTGGAGAG
>VXBO01006266.1:397793-565775 GCA_013400135.1 Rhinoptilus africanus | reverse complement strand
GGGGCTGACCTGCTGGAGAGCAGCTCTGCAGAGAGGGACCTGGGAGTCCTGGTGGACAAGTTGGCCATGAGCCAGCAATGTGCCCTTGTGGCTTTGTGGCCAAGAAGGCCAATGGTATCCTAGGATGCATTAAAAAGAACTTGGCCAGCAGGTCATAGAATGACAGAATGGTTTGGGTTGGAAGGGCCATTAAAGATGATCTAGTCGAGGGAGGTCATCCTCCCCCTCTACTGTCCTGGTGAGGCCACATCTGGAGCACTGTGTCCAGTTCCAGGCACCACAGCTTAAGTAAGACAGAGAGAATACAGTGGAAGGCTGTGAAGATGATCAGGGGACAAAAGCTTATCCCTCATGAGGAACGCTGAGAGACCTGGATCTGTTTAGCCTGGAGAAGAGAAGACTGAGAGGTCTTCTCATCAATGCTTGTCAATACCTAAAGGGCAGGTGTCAAGAGGTGTTTTCAGTGGTGCCCAGCAATAGGACAAGGGGCAACGGGCACAAACTGGAATATAGGAAGTTCTACCATGAGGAAAAACTTTACTTTGAGGATACTAAAGCACTGGAACAGCCCAGAGGGGTGGTGGAGTCTCCTCCTCTGGAGATATTCAAAGCCCGCTCGGATGCATTCCTGTCCAACCTTCTCTAGATGAACCTGCTTTTGCATTGAATTAGCAGCGGCCTTATTTCCATCTCCTTAATCAAGTTAACACCTATGCCACAGCTACCCTGATTGGAGAATTTAATGGAAACTTCTCAGGCGTGAAGCACAAACTTTCAACTCTGAAACTGATCCTTCCCATCAAGACCATGCGCAAAGCCATGGGGAAGGTGTTATTCCTGTCAAGAGCTTTCGGACCATAGCTGTTGATGCCAGCTACACTGACTTTTTTTGGGGGGGGTGGTGGTGGGGTGATGGTTTTTTAATCTGAAGGATCAGAAAGTTTTGAAACTATGAGACCACAAAACTATTTCCAGATTTTTCCATTACTACTACAAACAACCACCCTTAAACAGAGACTCTTTCTTTACCTTTCATGGATCCTTTGAGCTTCTCCATATTTCCTTAGCTAGTGCCAATGCTGGAAAATCTTTGAGCGGCATTGTTTCAACATGTTCTCTGGCTTTTGACAATCGCTTCCTTAAAAAGCATGAACGTATATCTGAAAACAAATGCTGGATTTCAGCAACCTCTTGTGTAGCCTAGGAAAATAGCAGGAAGAACAGCATATAATTAACCAGACTGACTTTTCCAACTCAAATATGTTAACAACCTTCACCATAACAAATTTCAATACATGTTGTAATGTTATAGTGTGTAAAGTTATGCATTTCTTTTTTCAAAGTATAGAGGCAGAATAAATAGTTGTCAGCCAGAAAGTCCAGGCAGAGTTACAAGCAAGAAACTCTATCACTTGTGTGAATGCTAAGAAAGTAGCTGTCTTTATACAATTAAAGTTCAAGGTTGCATCTATAATAGGCTTTTCAGCTGCATTTGAAAGTAGATTTAAATTGTTACTCACCCCTAACCTTGTTAGAGATTCACGGTGTTGAGTATGTAAAGCAGAACAGACTGAAAGGGTTGTAACACATTTACTGAAGGAAAAGAGTCTTGTAGCTAGAGAGAATATTGTGCACAGAAACTACAGGGGTTTGGAAAAGCTGCATTTTTTGAGGGGTACGTTTCTCTTGCACCATCTGAATTATTGTTAAGAGAGAATTCTTTAGAGGTAGTCATGGTCATTTGCCAGTTTTATAAAGATGTTTGTTTTCCATGCAGACAAGAAATTAAGCAGGGACTTGAATTCAGATAGCTTTAAAAAAACAAAACAAAACAAAACAAAACAAAAAAAGAACCAACCAAAAAAAACTGATTACCAACTGGTGTTCTCCGTGACAGCCTCTGGGCCCAGAAATGCAGTAATTTCTTCCAGGCATCTTTGGGAGCTCCTGTGGAATAGCGATATGATTGGAGTTGTTTTTGCTTTGATTACAGGATGCTTCTCACACCGTTCTTCAAATAGAAAATGATGTGGGAGCTCTAAGTGAAGAGAATAGAGTGATCAAGATCCCACTCTGTTTCAGGACTTAGAGAAAAGAAGGTAGAAAAGAGGAAAAGCAGGAGGAAAAAGGGAAGCGCCAGCAGGCCAGCCTAGCCATTTAGAGTGGCACAAAGAAAACAAGGAAAAGAGAAAGAGGGTGTTGAATGGGTAATATCAAGTAATGGCATAATGTCCAAATATTTGCAATGTTTGCTTCCAAGGACCTGGCTAAGTCATGTTTCCCATTACAGAGTAATGCCAGGGCATCACCCCATGATTCAGCCGCGGTCCTCTCTGGCTCTTTTCACTGATGAAACACTTCTGTGGCAGCTCGGCAAATTCCACTGCCCAAGTCTTCACTTCCAGGGGAGGCTGAAATGGCATCTCTTGAAATTTGCAAAATGTCATTTAAAAAGTACGTTTCACCCTACTCTGCTCTTTTCATTTAGAGAATCTGAAAAGGGATGGCGATATTTAAATCTCCTAAAGGGCTATTCTCACAACATTTTCGAGAAAGCCAAGAGTTTGAAAACGCTGCTACACCTGTGTATGTTTTACACTGTATCGATCACATGGCTTTAAGCACTTCCAAAGCTCTTGAGTACTTCGTGACCACAAGGCTTGATAAGCCTCCTGGATGCTTATCTTTTCAAAGCAAGAGGTGAAACCTTTAGAGAGTCACTCCTTTAGGAAGAAGCTTCTGGCTCACAAATCATAGACCTGACATAGCCTGTCAGACGCAAGTTCATCAAAGGAGCCTTGTAGCTGTAAGTACATTGGCGATAGACAATGTTATCACCGCAAACTGGTATTTCACTGCAACCCTTCTTGACCTATGAATTTCACCACAAAGAATAGTTATTTGGGTTTATACATATATATGTGTGTGTGCGCGCGTGCATATGAGGTTACAGGTTCCTGAATTCATAAACTGTGAACTATATTAAATACACTGAAAATTGACTGATGATGAGTGTGCTCTTCTAGGCTAATTTCTCTTCTAAACCATGATATGAAAATTCCAGCTAATGGGCTCATGACAAGACTAAACAGGGGTAATAGCAGACTTAATCAAGAAAACAAATGGGATTCATTAAAAGCTGGCACTCGGCGGATAATCTTTGGAGAGTTCTCACCTCAATCTACATGTCCCCATCAAAAAGAAAAAAAAAATTAGAAATCTTTAGCTGTTTTTATCTCAGGCTGTTGAGACAATTCAGTGGAAATTCGTAATGGAAAAATATTAGATACAATTTGCTTCCAACTCCCTGTTCCATGTTTTAGAAGACATATCCTCTTTTCCACTCTTTTTATACTCTTTATGACAGTATTCATGGTTAACTAGAATTTTCTTCTCACAATTGAGTGGAAAATTAGCTATAGTTTTCCCATCTACCTGTAAAATGTAGCTTAAGACGATGTTGCAGTACTAAGAGCATCATTTGGCAAATACTACTAAGCAAATACCTATTCACATCTTTAAATATGTATGTATTATATAAAAAGCCTATAAATCCTATATGCTTATATATAGGCTGAGTACAGAGACATCCACACACCTACCCTGCATTGTGCAATTTTGCAAGCTGAAAGGCTAGAAATGGAAGCCAAATGCTGTTCCAAGTTTCTGAAATACTTTAGCTACACTGAATGAAGCCAACTTCCTAAATATAAACACCTTCAAAATTCAGTTTCAATTCTGCAGTTCAGCCTCCCATAAAAAGGAAGAAAACTTAGAACATGATTATCACTCTCCTCCAGCAGCTGTTATTTTGTTAAAATACTCATAAAGTTACCAAATGAGCAGATAACTCCTCCAAATCAGTAACCAAATATTTCTTTAGTCTATGTCACATTATCAAAAAAAGTGGTAAAACAAGAGATATATGTCCAGCCTTGATCTACTCTGAATTTAACAGCAAGAAAAAAAATAAAGTTTTAGAAAAATTTTTTACTCACTTCTCCTAGAAATGCATGTCATTTACTGTCCCCCAAACTTATGCAACCTACCTGAGTTCTCTAGGGGCCAAATAAAGACCTCACTGATGCCAGTGGAAAGACTTTTGATGTTTTTTGGTACATTTGGGATCAGGAATTGTTAAGTATATTCCATCTGTTCTGTAATTTCCCCTCCTTGCAGAGACACTTTTGCCTTTTGCTAACATCTCAAGTACCACTATTAAAAGACAGGATTACCTAACTTCTCTTTTCTGCACTTGCAGAAAAACTGACTCCTGGTTTATTTGCTCTCATTTGGTTCACTAATATCTTGTTCTGCAAAAGCTTATTTACTCTCACTACCACCTCCTAATTACTTTAGGGAAGTCATATTGTTTTCTCATTATGTTCTTCTAGCTCTCTTCTGAGCAAGACATATTTTCTGTTAAAGTGTCCAAATTCTTTTCAGGTGGCTGCACCCACTGCAGCGTGAGGCCTTACACAATGTCTAAATTTGCTAAGGCAATTTGAGCATTATCTGATTGCTAATTAATGTCCTATAATAATTCTGACCTTTAAAAATTGTCTTCTAGCACTGCTGTTTCAGAGGCCTGCTGTGCATATGCTTTCTCTCTCTTTTTTGTGAAATTTTTCCACCTACGACTTCTGCTGTCAGAGAATTCCCAGCTCACTTAAGCGTTGCTGATGGAGATTGGAAATAGCCCTGGCTAGCATTTTGAAGTTTGGTTTGAGGGTTATTTTTTTTTTCCCCCTCTGTTTGCTTTTAAGGCTTGATTATCTCAGCTGCTCTTGCAGCAAACATCCAGAGAGGAGTTCTTTGCAGTGTCAGAGCGTGCTGCAAACTGGCTCCCTGACAAGCCCTTTTCCTCCAAGTCAGCAGGTCCAAACACGTGTGGCTCAAGAGCAGAAAAGGTAACGACCACCTGAAAGCTGTGGGTGAGCAACAGAGAGTCCACACTTGAGTTCATTTGGTGCACGAGAACCACCATGAACATCCCCACCTTTCAGGGATGGCCTCGATGCACAAATTCAGGAGAGATCAAGGGGACATACACAGTTCTCCGACTCCAAGAGACAATCTTTCTGCTTCATGTGACCACATATATAATCCTTCTGCAGATTCTGTTATTGACTCTCCATCTAGCCAGTGTCCTTCCCTGATGAATATTAACAATATGGGAATAGCTGTAAAAGGCTTATTGCTTGGGAATAAAATGAGAAACTTCCCTCGCAGTAGAGTCTACTTCTCATGCAGCAGAGATACAGGTGTGCATGCAACAGCTCATGCTCCTGTAATCACCAAGATATCTGACAATAGAACCAGCCTTTTTAGGAACCTTTTTCTATTTCTGAGATTAATCCAGAAAGGGGAAACAATGTGCCAAATCAGAAACCACCATAACAGCGCTCGCTCTGATCCCAGCTCGGGGGAAGGCTGTGTTTACATCTTACTTTCCCTTCTCAGCACTCTGAAAAAGGGGGTCCAGAATAAAAAGCTGCCTTCCTCAGGAGGCTTTGTACGTAGTCCAGTTAGTTGGCTGCTGGACCCCACACGGCGTGAACAGATTTACCTCACCCCTGTTTTAGGCATGGGGAAAACCAACTGGAAGAAAAAGTGACTTGCAGAGGCTAGGAAGAGCTCATGCTTTGGAGCTGGGAGAAGGCGGCAGACACCGTGCCACCATGCCCTGAGGCAGACCCAGAGATGACACTGGATGTGGCCTCTCCCCGCGGACCAGCAGCAGCGCTGGGCACTGACCAGGGAGCTACTGGCAGCCATAAGGTCCTTTTGTGCCCAGCAGACAACATTTCCCCTTATAATCACCAGCTGTGCTGAGGTCTTTCCAAGGAACAGAACAGCTGGAGCTAATGTTTTCACATATTGCAAAAAAAAAGCAGGGAAGACTGGCATGAGACAAAGATATCTGCGGGGGAGAATGGCTGCTTACGAAAAAACTGTGACAAGTTTTCATCCCAGTGATGAAGTTTTATATGCGCTTATGTTGTCAAGGTCATGAACTTGGAAAGAGATGCAAACTTTGTTTGCTACAAAAATAATAGATTTTTTTTTAAAGACCTCCAAAACCACAGTAAGGACTTTCTCATAGTCCTGCAAAGCCATCACTTATGAACCCAACATGAGGCGTTTGCTGTTACGCAGTTTCAAAAACAGTGGGGATTTTCAAGCGTTTTGCTTGTCACACCACCAGCACTCCGTGAATTATCTGAGACGTTTTTTGTGGCTGTCAGAAATCTGTCACAGCACAAACCAGAAAAAAGCTGTCCATAACAGAGCAGCTACAACTGTGTTCACCTGAAAAAGGAGAGGGCATATGAGTAAGAAGAGAAATATTCCAAAACATGCCAGTGGAAAAGACAGCAAAGGATGTTGACCCTTTCTGTAGTTTCACTGAGGATGTCAACATGTTATCAAAGCTTAAAGAACAGTCCCTTTTCACTCTCTAGGTACTTCTACGTTTTTGTTACCAATCATGAACACAGTTATCTAAAACCACAATGAGTGAGAACATGCATACACGTGGCACACATCAAACGTTACCTGGACAGCTTTTACAGCTTTTGGGTTTTGTAAAGACTTTCTCTCTTCAAAATTCTTTACTATAGAAGCCAAATGCCTCTGTCAGGCAAAGCCAGTAAACCTCCTCATCAAGATACTGCATGGGAAAAAAAAAATCTTCTCACAGAAATATAAAGATAGAAAATATGATACTGACAGAGAGAGATTGTGTTGGGCGAAACTACCTTGGCCTGATTTTGACAGATACACAAGAGGTATTTTATCCCACTACATCGATGCATAGCGCAGCGTACTCAGGAGGAAGAGCAGAGGGCATTAACTGCAACACTCACCCACTGAACGTGATCGAACCTCTGGTAATCAGACACTCGTGGCTGTTCACTGGCTACGTGAGACAAAGCAAATAAATAAGTGAAACCCAGATAACAGAAAAGCCACATCCATCTGAGAAATGCCAGGAAGCAAGAAGATTAAAGGGATGATGTTCTGTCCATGACAGGTGTGTGTATCCCACCATGTGCTGCCTTTACCAGTAAAAAGCCCCCACTGTCACAAAACCCACCCCAGTTTCTCTCAACTTGTTTCCTGGATGTTCCCATTTTAACCAGTTTGCACTACACAGGTGCATGGGTAGTTGTGAGCCCTAGCTAGCGCTCACAAAGAGGTGCCAGAACGATCAATCGCGTGAAGGGACTCTACACCCGTGCACAGCCACAGAGTGGGAATGACGAAGAGCGCACTTGGCTTTCAGGAGTTCCTTGTCTAAGGTGCAGGGGGTAGAGCTCGCGCAGGTCAAAAGGACCACTGCAAAGTACAGAACACATCAGGCTTTGGACACTGGCTTCATGGAAATCTGACATGACCAGAAAAGAAATCAAGGCCAAAGACTGTAGCCAGGCTTGATTATAATTTCTGCTGCCGCTTCTCAATCCTGCAAACAGATTACAGATGGATATGTTAATAACAAACACCTAGACTAACTTGGAGAATGGATGCTGATCCCAGAAGCATGAAGAGACTTTCTTCCTTGCTCCTTTGGAGAGAGGTGGGATACAGCATAGACCCGATCCTGCAAAGACTCTTCCATGAGCAGCTTTGATCTCAGGCCTCTCACCTACGCAAACACCTGCATTCACAAATATTTGCAGTTATCAAACAAAAATTTTTAACATCTAAGTGTGTTGCATCTGTTCCAAATAAAAGGCTTCCGTAGAACAAAAAAAAAAATTACAAACCACTACTTGAATATGAATCTGAAAGTTGCCCTGCAGTGCCTTCATTTTGGCTCAGAAAGACAACCACATACCACTAAGAGTGAAGCTGGTGCAGTAAATACGTGGGGTTTGTGGGGGTCACAAGGTGAAGTGTTTAGCCACATTTTTTGCCAGACCAGGGGAATGGTAAAGTGCTGAAACCTGAACTAAAGGGGACTGAAGCCAATGTGCCATTATCCTACAGCCAGAGGTAATCCTTCCGTGTGTCCGTGCCCCGCAGCAGCAGGGTCCCCGGTGGCGCTCCCCTCCACACGGACACCGTGTCCCTCTCAGCAGCAGCATCCCCTTGGCCTGGCTGTTAAGTTGTCCTTCAGGCAACGATGGCCGACGTTGAGCTCTTCCATCAGACTGTTCTCTAGCAAAGTTTTAGTGAATTATTAATCTTCTCTGCCTTCAGTTTTCTACCTTTGGCTCACCTGTTAGCTCAAATAAAATGCATCCCAAGGCTCCCTTGAGAGCGGAGAGAGGCTGGAAGGAAGCAGACTCCTGCCTGTCTGACGGCTTGGCAAAAATTCCCCCAATTTTCCTGACTGTAGCTGGGGTGGGAGGGTGAAGAAGGGGAAAGAGATGAAGCTGTCCTTTGACATTTTACATCCAAGCCTTACTGTGATAACCTTTACAGATAATTTTCCCAGCAGGTGTTAGATATTTCTTGTGAGCATTTTAACAGTGAAACATCATTAAGTGTTCCTGACAAAAGTAATTTGTTACAAAAGTTTTTGGAGGGGTGGAACCAAGACAAATTAGCCTCAGCATTTTAGATACAAAGACGACATGTTCTTTTTGTACTAATCCTATTACTGTGGATATCCTTTCTAGCATGTTTGAAAGCAGCTTCGCTTCTGCTGAACTTACTGTCATACATTCAAGATGCCCTTTCTCCAACTTTTAGAGAGAGGGAACTGCAAACAATTACCATTAAAAATATTTCAAGGTTCTGCAAGCATTCCTGCCTGTTTCAAAAGATGCTTTTCCAGCAAGATTAAATGGAATTTTTTTTCCAGATTTTTTTAAAAATTCAATTCAAATAGCAGAATTAATTCTACCATGCACACATGGTAGCATCATGAAGAATAAATGTGATTTCCTCGTTTTAAAGTTCAACTTGTTGATCTCAGAAGGCTGCAGTCTTAAAAAAGTTGAGGGTGTTTGTTGTTTTTTGGTGGTGGTTTGTTGGTTTTGCTGGGTTTTGCTTTTTTTTTCAAAACACAAAATGTCATTGAAGATGCAAACTTGCACACACACGCAGCCACTGAATCGTTCCCCGGGCAAAGCGGTGGCCCCAGTGGCTCAGCGTGGCACCCTCTGCCACCCGAGCAGAGCAGCTTTCTTACAGCCGTTACCAGAGGGCCAGGACAAGCTTAGCATTTGGGATGACAAACATGTGCTCCGATAGCCACGGAGCTTTTCCTCTTCAGGGGAGAAAGGCTCATCCTTGCTCCTCACCTGCCCTTCGCACTCACTCCCTCACTGCCCAGTTCCGCTTTCCCTTCCCTCCTCTTTCTGTTGAATGGGCACTTTCCCATCGCCCCCTTTCCCGTTCCTCCTCTCCGGCCGCGCTCAGGCCAGCGTGATGCCCAGGCCATGCTTCACCCCTCTGCTCCCTGCTCCGAGCCGGAGCTGTGCCGAGCAGTGGAGCCCTGTCACGGTCAGGGACAGTCCGACAGGTTCACAGCTCCTGCTGTGGTGTCCCCTCGCTGGGGACGGGGAAGTCTGGCAGCACCACTGCAGGGCTGCCCAGCTCCTGAGGTGCCGCTGTAGGGTGCTTTGTTTTGGTTTATAATGGCTCCATTTCACACCCTGATGCAGCTGGCTTAACCTGCTGTATATCACTTCTCTTAATTAGATTTTGCTCATTATTCCCGAGCACCTCCGAAAGCAGGAGTGTTGCAGCCCAGGTGAGAAACCCCCATCCGAGGGGAGAAACCCCATCCANCTCCGAAAGCAGGAGTGTTGCAGCGCTGTCAGCCCGCAACCGGAGGAGCAACACCAGCCGAGGCGAGAAACCCCCATCCAAGGGGAGAAATCCCCATCTGAGGGGAGAAACCCCCATCCAGGGGGAGAAACCCCATCCGAGGGGAGGAACCCCCATCCAACACCTCGCTCGGCTGCAGCTGCCGACGCGGCCGCTCTCCTTGCAGCAGCCCCGGGGGCTGGGACGGTGGTCTGCAGCCTGACAAGCTGAAGGATGGAAGCCTGTGTTTCATGCCAAGGAAGGAGATGTGCAGGGAGCGGTGAGCGCTTGCTGGGCTGCGGGACTTGTGAGTCCCACGATCTCCATCCTCATCCCGCACGCCAGGTACCCCGCTCCTGCCTCCACTCCCAGCACACCTCCTCCCATCTTCTCTTCCCCCTCCCTGCTCTCCGCTCTGAATCCAAGGGAGTATTTTCTAGAAGAGTGAATTATCTGATACTTATCTCTGACTCCAAGGCCTGTAGGTGCAATATCCAGCTCCTGAAGCCCCTGGACCTGTAGGAATTTATAGCAGCAGATTGACAGTGAGGTTTTTCTGCAGGTTGTTTATATTATTGTAAGCTGCTTAGGAGGAAAGCTTTAACAGAACACTAGATAAAAAGAAAATGGGTTTTAAAACCTCCAGTAACTCTTTTTTCTTAACTTGTTCTTGAACAAAAAATGTGAGCCCTGGGAAAGCACCTGAAGGCACTTTCACAAGGAACCAACACAGAACGCAGCGGAGTGCAATGGGCAAAGCATCTTCTGCTTGGCTTTTGGCAACAAAAAACCCAGTGAAAACCTGGGGGAAGAGCAGGACGCGGGCAGTGAGGTCAGATAATGAACGCTGGCACTCAGGAATGTGAATAAATAAAGGGTCTTTGCTTTTTCTACCAGTAGGATCCCATATCCTGAGGTATTATGTATCTTAATAGCTATTGATTTTTTTCTATATTCTGCCCACAGCTAGAGAGAAATTTTATTCAAATGAAAAATTCACAAACTTGCTGGAAGTTACCACGGGTGAAGGAAAGACAAAGGGCTGGGATACAGAATATTAAACAGAATATTCCCTTTAGCATTATGCTGAGGTCTCGTTTGGCACAGAAGGACCATCAGCAACCCTAATGAAAATTATCCAGGCTTAAGGACCCAAACAGAACAGTTGTCTCTCATCTACAGTAACATCGAACTGACACCTTTTTGGGCACAAGTGCATATCTGCCAGTAACTTAATACAACCTTATCTGCACCAAAGGCTGGCCCTGTTGCAAGAGAGCAGCACGATGAGTAAGTACCATAAATTCTCCCAGGTGGTGCCAGATGGCAGCTCGTGCTGATGCCTTTCACCGTCATCTTGAGCAGAGGAGTTCAGAGCCCATGAAAATATTCTCTCTGGCTTCCTCTCCAGGAGGTGCAATGTAAACATGGGGGCTGCTGTCAGGAAAAGAACGGGCCCAGTGCTTGGGATTTATGGCAATCCAAGGGAAATGAAACCTTCACATGGAGGAGAATCATGAATCGAAGTGTGACTCAGCCTGTCCCATTGAATGATACCAAAGAAGAAAGCAATTTGAATAAACATTTCCAGTCCTGTACAAGTGGAGAACATGTGGACAGGGCAATTTTCTCCTTCCCACTGCTGGCTAATGGGGACAGACCAAGCGGGTTCCCTTTCAAATGTCTGCCATCAGCCTGGAGGACAAAGGTTTTCTCCAGGCAGGGAGAAGACATCAGTTGGACTGAGTCAAGTCCCAGCAGGAAGTTTCCCTGCAAAACACAGAATTCAAATCAGTTATTTGCATTTCTCATAGCTAAAGGAGATTCTAAGAGGGAGAGAGAAAAAGAAACCTGGGAACAGCAGGCAGCTTCCTTGGAAGGGATCTACAAACACAACAGCGAAAGGGCAGCTGAGTTCTTGTGCAAAACATGGTATAAAGCCTGGCAATTCTCAAACGGTAAAAATAATTCAAAGCAAATTCACAACTCATAGCAAATTGAGCAGCAGCAATTCAGAATGTACTCAATAAAAGAGTGCATTTCTTCAGTTTAGTGTCTAATAATTTAGCGTATTAGTTGCTGTATAATAGCAGCCTATTTCCTTATTGGCAGCATGCTTAGTTAGTGTAGATAATTAAGATTAACTAATCAAGCTCTTAGTCATTCTTCTAAAGGAAAAAGACAGGTATGAGATAGCTTTTAGTGCCACCTTGCTAATCCAGGTAATAAGGATGAGTGCTAGGCTGGCCTGTAACGTTGTGCCAGCAGTGACCATTCTTTGTCCCCACGCACAAGGCAGCTGAGCCAAAGAGTGGTCTCTGGGACACCGCTGTGCTGTGCCGCAGAGGGGAAGGCCAAGAAGCTGTGGAAAAGCAGAAGTAAGGGAAGAGATATGAAAGGGAACAGGAGCACGAAATGGACGATGGAGATGGAGGGAGCCAGAGAGGGGCTTAGGTTGGAAAGGGAAAACCATTGAAAGCTCAGGAGAAGACAAAGCTTTTGGTCCTGCTCTGTTGCCTTGCTCAGCTGCAGAATTGGAGTTGGGTTTTTAAAGTATTAAAGCTTGTTTTCCAGCTAGAGAGACAAGCAAGCAGAGGAGCCTCGAGGAGAGGGAAGTGATCCTGTGACGCTGGAGCTCGGGGCGATGGATGTAGTCCACCAATACAGAACTGAGGTTTGGGGCTGTATCCCAGCAGGATGTTGGCTATTGCTCCATGCCGATGTACTTGACAGGGATAGCTGAGCAGAAGGGTAAACCGCAAGCAGCTGTGTGTTGGCAACTCACGCTGAAAGTTTTGATCTCTGCAGAAAAAGTAAGTAAACCTCAAAGAGTCATTGATCTCTATCATACTGTCACACGTCCACTTCAGCTCCATCTATCAGTCCAGCCGTCGGTGTTTGTGAAAGGATGAGAGACCCTTTCCTTCAAAGCGACGGCACAAAAATTGATTCGCTGCTTCTGGCCAGGTGTGAGGTGAAATGCTTGTGTCCTGGGATGTGTACCTTCTCAGGCCCTCTCTAGCATCCATGATCAAACAGGAGGCATCCGGGGAGTCAGTGGCTGTTTTCCTTGCCTTTGGCCTTGTGGTGTGCACGAGAGCAAACTTGTGACACCTGTATGGGTACAGAAGGTGCTCTGCTTTTTTCAGCGGTGGCCCCAAACAAGCACCTGAAAATAGGCTCTGACCTTTTGATTATACACGGAAAACTTGCCTGCTCTTTTAGCTGCTGCCGTTGAGTTTTCCCAAGCAATCTCTAAACGTAAAATAGGAGTGACTTTAAAAGAAAATGGGTTCATCAGGTCAGTGGTAGTGTAATTCTGGAAAGGGTATGAAAGTAAGGAAGTAATGATAATGCACGAATTGAAGGGCTGATATAATTTGTCACGGCTGCATTGAGGTAAGAAATTGTAAATAAAACTTCCTGTCTGACTGGAACATAATGAGTTCCCTACCTTTTAACAGTGCCTGCAAAATAAATTAAAAAAACCCACATACTGCCTTTCTTCTCTTGCAGATAGTATCTATTTATTAAGGAAAAAGGAACAGTGGCAGCGAATACTGCTTCTGCACAACAACACTTGCATTAGCTCCAACGTCCTGGCTACTGCCCAGAGATGAAGAAAGAAGGGGGAAAGACACTGGCATGGGAATAAAGTGATCTGAAATTGCCACTGACAGTAAAATAGGGAGAGTGACGGGCAGTAAAGGCTTGTCCCTGCCCTTCTCATAGCCTTTCTTGTGCTGGAAGGAATGGGGATTTTAGGAAGGGAAAGGATATCTGAAGGCAATTATTGTTTCTGTGAAAGAGGTATTACTAGTGCTCTTTAACTGCAGCCACTGCTTTTATTACTGCATAGCGCTTCGGTAAAGGTGTTTTCCTTGCTGCTCTGAAATTTTTAGAGTGGACTTGTGAGTGCAGCAAGCCCAAGAAAGGGAAGGGAGCAGCGGTGAAATAAGAGCGATGTTAATAGGACACCCAGTAAAACTGTCCATAGCCAAAAAGGGATCAAGGTCAACAACCCCATTAAAGGACGTGCAACAGCTGAGTTTCTGCAATATGCAATAATTAGACAATACTTCTTATAAAACTGGTAGCTGAAGATATCCTTTACCTAGCTGGTGACTCAAATGTATCGCCCAAATCTTCTGCAAACAGGGGTATGGCTAACAGCAAGCAAACATGGAAAAGGAAAAAAAAAAAAGACTGATTTTTACCTACACTTAACAGGCCTCTGCGTAGTTCTCATTCCCTTAAACTTCACCACAGGCAGGGACCCTGTGTCAACCGACTGATCAAGGCCTCTGTGAACTACACACTGAAACGCTTCTGTTTCTTATCTAGAGAAGAAAATGGAAACTATGGTAACAGAGACAGACCTGGTAAAGTCCATCAAAGCCTGAGGAGGTAACTCAAGTCTACCTCTGCCTAGAGCCCTTGACCTCTCTGCTAAGGCCCCCAGCCAGAGGGGCACTCCTCGGGACGGTCTGTATGGGCGTAAAAAGAGCTCTTACACGGCCATAGCCCACTGCACCATTAGTACAGATTTCCACCTTTGAGGCACTTGGTCTCCTAGTTTGAAGGCATGCGCATCCCTGCTTCTGGGATATAACTCTTAAAAGTGTATTTCACTTAACCTGCTATCCAGAAACTGAGTAATCCGAAGCATTGGGATTTTGGTTGGTAATTTTAGCTCAACCTGCTACATTTACCTTAATCTGTGTTTATATGAAACACGTCTGGAAATTGTGCCACTGTTGTAATTTATAACTTCATGTAAAATCCATTTAAAATACAGACAAATATTCTGAATTTACTGCTTTTGTAGATAAACATCATTTAAAGTTTTGCAGATTTTCTCTCTTCTGAAAGAACAGATAGAAATTCAAAAAACAATGTAGGAAACTTACCTCTCCAGTACTTTTCTTTTCCCGCAGGAAGTACGGCAATTTCTATAACACACTCAAAGGCAATTTACTGTGACATGACTTAAAAAGTAAAGCTCATTTTTACAGTCTATAGGTTTTTGCAACACGGTAGAATTCCTGTAAGTCTGACAGCATAAAGAACAGTGTACAAAATACCGTGTGGATTTAAAGTGACCAAAAGCAGACGCTGGTCTATAATTGTCTTTCCTTTGGTTGCAGAACCCAAATTATTTTCTTTTGGGGGCTGGAGCAGGGTGTCTGTGAGCCTCAAGAGAGAAAATAGGTCGTCTATTTCAATGAGAAAAGGATGCATTTTGGCTTATTTTGTTTTCCCACCGCCAGTAACAAACTGCACCCTGAGCTTAAAAGCAGAAAGCTTACTGAGGTCAGAAGTAAATGAATCCCTGTGCCGCATTCCTGCCTGTTGTCTTTCCAGGCTGATTTTTAACTCAATCTTCAAAGGTTATAAGGAAGTTGTTGCTGTTATATGACAAAACCCCAAATAGCACAGAGCACGGCAGAGCACGGAAGACGGTGTGAGCTATCTCTTCTCCCCGGAGCGAAGCGCCGGGCTGTCCCCAGGCGCCGGGAGGCTGCTCGCGCTGCGGCTGAATTCATCTGGATCCCGGATCCCGCCAGCATGGCACGAGAGCAAGCCTGGGACAAGGGCTGCGCCCACCACATTGCAACTGGCGTCTGAGCAAAAAAACCCTGCCTAATGTACAGTTTACCCAGCGACAGGGGATGTGGGGCAGAGCCAAGCTGCAAACAGTGACGCTTGAGCTTTTCAAAGGCTTTTTTTAAACAAAAGGAGAGCTGGTCATCTTGGAGAAGGTAAACCGCAGGGATAGGCACCTGCTGCTGTTATTAACCCAATAAACTGATGTAAAAGCATTGAAAGGAATGGAAACCAAGGCAAAGTAAGGTCCAGAAACTTGTCTACATTATACCACTAGACTTGGGAACTTCCAGCGCTCTTGTGCTCTCGTTCACACTGTCAAGGTATCCGGCCTTGCAGCCACTCAGTCTGTGCTCAGTGCTGTGCTTAAGGTGCATCCCATAATACCTACTGCCCCACAGTCATTTAGGAGCATTTGCATTGGAAAAATAGAAATTTTAAAGGTACAAACTATACCTATATTTTTTTTTGGTTTAGACGTATATAATGGGATATTGAACTATGCAGGATGGGAATCCAGGAAACAATAATTAGACTTGTTGCAAAGAAATTTGGCTTGAGGCATCTGAATTTTGAATTGGTGACATAAAAATCCTTCAAATTCTGCTCCTTTTTGGTATCAGTATAGCATATGTTATAAATGTAACAAAGACTGAGAGATACAACTTTCAGCACAAAACTAGCATCATCTCTTGGAAAATTTATATACGTGACAGACTCTGAAATGAAAGAAAAAGCAAACTTATTTTAGGGTAGCAAACAGAATCATAAATAGTGGCTTTGTCGCAAGCATTTGCTGATCAGCCACAGCTCTGTAATTTTAAGTGCTACTGTTGAAGAAGGGAAGAAATCGGCCAGGTGCAATCTGAATTCCAGTTTCAAATTATTCCAGAACCTGTCCTCTAGTATATCAGGTCATTACTACACTAATAAATGTCTTTATCATAACAGCAGAGAGATCAGCCTTTGGACCGATTTTTTTCTGAGAAACTTTCACAGAAGTAGCATTATTCTGGAGATACCAGATTCCTCTGAATTCTGGACCTCAGTGGACTTCTAAAAACACCATGCAAACTGAATTTATGGATTAATTGCAGAAAGAATAGATACTATCACTTACCTCTGAAAAATAATCAATACTGCAGAAAAGGCTTGTAAGCAGAATTAAAAGAAGCGGTGATTTTCTTTAATTGGTTTGGAGCTATTACACGCCACCAATTTTCATTATGACTTCCTGCCTGCCCCTAGAACATACAGTGCTAAGTTAATCCTAGAATTAGCGTTACAGACTGTCTCAGATTTCAGGTCCTCAAACTTGCAGAGTTTACCTGTATAAAAAGGGGTTTGTGTTTTACAGTTTTCAGACACCTTTGTCAAAACTTGCTTCCTTTCCCGTGCCTTGACATGCGTTGATGAGTACCGCCACAGCGCTGTCCTCGCATCTTACCCACCGGCAGCGTGGGGCTGTGCAGTTTTGGCCGGGGTTGGCCACCCATGGTACGGTCAGCAGCCTTAGATGCACACTTGTACAGAATCTCTCAAATACATCTGACTGCTCTTAACACGTAAGAGTTTCGGTGCCTTACAGATACGTGTAAAATGCCACAACTACCTCTTAGGTTCATGACCTGCCTCATTAACACATACCTAACTAAATGTCTTTAGTAGCTCTCAAGCCCTTGATAGAACAGTTGGACTCTCCATACGGATGCTTATAAGGTGGTGGGAGGGGGATGTATATAAAGCTAGCTTAGAAAGTTCTATCACATTTTATATGCTGCTCCTGGCCTAGCCTTTTTTGTTATTTTTTGGTGTACTTTTCAGCTTTCTCACATTTAAAAATGATACGGTAGTATATCAATTATAATTGAGGGGTAAAAATATATTATTTCCCTCTTTACTAGACGTACGGTATGCGTGAGTCAAAGAAAAGATTTGTAGGCTGTGGAGAGATAATTTAAAAGCATAATGGCTGTTAGTGCTTGCTTATGTTACTAAGTTTGTTTTCTTTTCCCTTTTATATTTGTCATATAATTTTTACTGTGTGTTTTTCTCATCTGAATGCATTTCAAAAGACATTATAATCTGACACTTTTTCTTACAGAAGGTCATTAGTCACACAAATTGTCATTTAATCTTAACTTTAAATTCTATGGATTTTCTGTTTCAGCCTCTAAGAAATGAGACTGAAAGTGGAAATTAGAACCATTCTTTGTCCAAGACCAAAGCAAACTGTGAAGGACACTTCAGTTGGGTTTAACAATCTGCCCAGCTGGAAGGATGCTGAAACACACGGGGGTGGGGAGAAGTGTCCATCACAGCCATGCCACTGCTGCACCTTCCACATCTAACCTTTGAAAGGCTTCAACGTCTCATCAAAGGCTATTTAAAACAGTAACATACACACACAGAGACAAGCATTTTGAAAAATGACGATCTAGAGTGTAAAAGGATAGACTAAGCCTGCGAGAGTGGTGCAGGGGTCTTCCATTGTGCCCTGCTGCCTCGGTAAGTCAGTTAACGTAGCTAATGATATTTAGGAAACCAAATGGTACTCATGTAGTTTTCAGCTGTTATGATCTCTTGTAAGAAGATTCTGTCTTACTTTCCTGGAGTAACAGCTACAGGCACAGACCTGTAATGCAGAGAAGGCAGGCCAAGCTATTTTCATATCTATTATTAAAAACAAAAAAAACCAATCAACACCCCCCCCACCCCCCCAGCTTTACCAACAGATGTTTCAAATAACAGATTTGGGGGTTAAACAGCCCTTTAATTTTCCCCTTTCCTTCATCTGCCATCCTGGTCTATGCTGAGCAGCGGACAGGGGAAGGAGCAGCGTTTCGCGGATGCTGCTGGTGGGTCCCTGGGCGCAGCAGCTGAGCCCCCGCTCACCGCCCCTGCACTTCTCATAACTGGGGCCATCTCTCACACATGGCCAAGATGGTGCAATGTTATTCTCCATCTACAGAGCTCTGCTTCATCCAGACCAATGTTTATTCATACTTCGGTACATTTGGAGGTCTGCTGCAGCACAAGGCTGGTTTTTGTGGACAGAGACTTTTTTTTCACATCATGTTGCCTGTGTACAAGTCATTATAAAAAATGTTTGGTGGAAAATTAATGTATAAACTGTAAATAGAATGATTTAGGCCCTGTTTTTATCAGTGCAGACCAACACAGCTCTTAATTGCTAAACTGACCTGGTCCCAAAGAAAAGGCCAGCTGCGTCTAATCATCCAGGGGATGGACCAGAACACCCCGAATAAAGGAAATGGAAAGTAACGCCAAAATGTTTTAAGATGTAAAATGACACAACGTTCAATGAACACTTGCCAACATCATCTCTAATTACTGCAGTGATTAAGTGGTAAAGAATTTGGTCCCAAGGGGATTGCAGTTCTGAAGGAAATACGGTGCCATGTGTTACAGAATTTTTTTCTTGCAAATCATTATGGAAATCCTGCTTTCTGTGGTTCTCCTAACAAACTCTTTCTTTGCAAAAACCGTGCTTCATTTGTGAAGTGCAGAGGGAGTGTAGCTTGCCTGCTTCTGAAGATTTACGTCTTTATTGCCATATATTCAACTTGCCTTTTTAAAAAATCCTTTTATGTCTCTAAAGAAAGCAGCATAGCAAGCATTATATATTTGCATACTGTAAGGGTTCCTCTCATCCTCGCTGAAGAACAAACAGAGAATAGGGGAGGGCTAGATAAAAGCATCGAGACCCTAACGCAGCATGGCAATGGCCTAACAAACAGCCAGAGACACAGCAATTAATGCAGGACCAGTTTAAAATCACAGTCCTAGGGGACACCTTAGAAGACCTTTTTTAGAGTTACTTCTATTTCTTTTTTTCGTAATTCTCTTAACCACAAGATCAAAATTTTTTCATCTTAAAAAAACCAACACACCAAAGCACAACAAAAAAAGAACCCTGAGGTTGAATAACAAAAGCATTTGAATGGATTTTAATTTACAGGTTATTTTTAAACTTTTTATAACTCTGGATCAAAACGTCTATTGTAGAAGCAAAATGTGTATTTTACCATAGCACGCTCATGTTTATTGTGTTTCAGCCTCTCAGCAGGTGTCCCTAGGTGTATGCTGTCTTGTCGTCTTTTCATTCAGCAAAGGAAGAGGAAAAATCCTCATCCTCTTGCAGAGCTAGTATAGGAGACAAAGAACAGCAAGGGAATAACCGTGGACCTCCTTCTCTGTTTTGTCCTGATCTTTTTTTGCATAAGATCCATGTCTCTGTCTTCCTCCTACTCCTTGCTATACAGAGCTTCCGAACACGCTATGGCATGTTCCACAAAGAAATATTTAGCTCTCATAAAGCACTTTTATCAGTACATCAAAGCGACACAATTATCCCCATTTCGCTGGTGCGAAAACCAAGACTCAAACATCATCTGTATGGAATATGCACAGCAGGGAAACAGCGCTGTAAGTTCTCAGGCTGTGAATGCCATACGTGTTCATCAGAAATGAGGCAGTAAAGAGCAGGGCATTGCTGTGCACAAGGAGGTCAAGAGAGAGGAGAAGGAAGAAGAGGCACCAGTCCCTAACACCCCGGGTTATAGGCTTTCTGTTGGGCTAAGAAAGACATAGAATCAGCCCTAAACAATTAAAACCAAGACCGACTCATTTCAGACATAGCTTTTAGAGAAAAACGTAACACATGATTAAACGTGAGTGAGAAATGGCAATATAGGCAGTTACCAGCTGTCAGCTGCACCCTGGCGGCCTGGCTGTGCCATGCTGCTAGGTATACGGTCAAATATATTAGCAAAGTGGAGATTAAAACTCTTGGGTTTACCCCAACTACGGCAGTAAATTAAAACGTTTCTTCTTGCCTCTTGGTAGATATGAGGTTTAGCTGGAAAGGCAACAGATGCTCTGGATTTCAGTGTTTAAAATGAGACTCTTCCTTCTTAGCCAAGTTGTTACAAGTATGGTAGAAGATGCTCTTTTTTTCCTCGGCATTGAGTAAGATGTTAAACTTAGTTTTCTGAGCTTATTTCATGAATCATTCATGATGAAGTACAAATCCTCACGAACTCACAAGCTTCCTGGTCGAGAGCACTGAACCAGTAAGAAGAATATTTAGGGAGATTTAATGGGAATGCCAAAACAGTTAAAAATACGACTGCAAGGATCATAAACAGTAAGTGAATTCATTGGACCAGAACACTTATCAGTTGGTTCAGTCCCATTTGTACTATCAGCAATGTTGATAATAAGTGTTGCAGATTTTCCAAAGAAGTTCAGATTCTCAAATTCTCTCTGATTTTTTTTATGCATCTGTAGTTGTTATTTCTGTGAAGGGCATCATGCCATCCTGCTGCACTTGTGACTCACTGAAAATCTTTTTTTGAGACCTAGCAGTATGATGTTCTAAGTCAGTCATGCTGAGAAAAACGCTCATTCAGGATAAAATAGATCAAATTGTGTTTACAGTGACCAAAAAACTTCTAATAGATGTTGTCTCCACAAAAATCTGAGAAGATAACCATATTTAGAGGGAAACAGATTAGCTGACCAGCAAATGTGTTGAAATAAGACCAAGTATTTGGAAGGAACTGAAAGCAAAAGTCTCCATGCTGTTTTTACCTTCCCCTTTTATATCCTCACTCTATTAGAAGGTGCACACATTTCTCTGGTATCTGCTCCCCTTCCTCATTATCTTGCTGGGGAAGGAGACAGACAGGAGAAAGTGAGGTCTGGGGAGGATGTGCCAAGGGAAAAGGAAGATTAAAAGCCCTTAGTGGTTGTAAAGGGAATAAAGATGTACCCTGCTTGTGAAATGGCCAGGTGAGCGTTAGGTTAGGACACTACTACCTTCGATGGCACGGCCAACACCAAGAGGATGGTCAGCTGGGTGCCTCAGTGCCCCATGGCAAGCAGAGCTGCATCTCCAAGAAGGGATGATCTTCCTCTTCTTGCACCAAATCCTCCAGCACTGCCTCCATAACTCCCAAACGGGTCTAGCTCTTTTTCCTTTTAGTGGCTACTGCAATTGGATATAAATTTATGGGCAAATATAGTGGTGACCCTTCAGCTGGTGATTTGGAAATAAACATGCACCTTCACAGGCTCCAGATTCCTCAGGGCTGGAATCCTCTAATACCCAAACTCTTCCACATCAATCTAACATCTTGGCTACCTCCAAATTACACCAGTGCTTTCTGGTAGTACTGTAGCAAGCTCCCAGAGGCATCGGTCAGCTGGGGACCCCCTGCAATTACCTGCCAGAAATATGACACAAGAGACCAGGAGCAGGAACTTTCATGACGGCAGGCTGCCGTCTCCGTCCCCTACCCTAAGGGAGACTGGGAAAAGCCATTCTGTCATCATTTGCAAGTCCTGTAAAGCCTCCACGATGCTATCAAAACACAGGTGCTATTGTAATCAGAGACCTCATCTATGGCAATTTCATACAAACTGAGCACATACAAAATACGTTGAGAAATTAATTAATCTCTTCTACAGCTTGCCAGCTCATATTTTTGTTTGATGCTTAGGTGTAGTGGAAAGAAACGACTTAAAATGCTGATAGACTAAGCTTGTTTCTTTTTTTTAAGAAAATAACTATACTCTAAAAGAAGTATTTAAATTAGTAATTTATGTTAAACATCAGCTGTTTCTGTTTTCTATTAAAACAGCTCTGGCTTTCTTTTTAACTAACTGTATTAAAAGAAATTAAGGAAATTTTCCTATGTTAGGCTCATGCAGCTTTAAAACCAAAAATCACATGGTTCCTAAACGGTTCGAAATTGCATTTGTACAGAAATGTAAGTAAACTATCACCTTTTTTCAAAGGGTAAAATCTGTATTTATTTGAAAAGGGCACTAAATGGCTCCTGCATTTAGGACAGGATGGCAAGCTCTTTTTACTGCAATGTCTGAGCTGCTGCTGCCGGCCTTTGCTATGATGTCAAGCATCGGCCTTTGTGGCACCGCAATTTCCCCTCTAGAAAAAGGCTGATATTTGTGGAGCAGATCGCACTGAATGAAATTTGCAGTCTCTGATGCCTGCTAGTGGGACATTTGTTACATGCTCTCTTTTGAATGTAGTAACACATATTTCAGCGTGGCACCGCTTCTTCAAAAGATTAAAAACCTCTTAGTCCTGTGAGACTTGTGTCAGCATCTGATTTCATGTGCAAGGTAATCTTTAAATATTAATACGGAGCAAGGTCGTGCTCTCTTTAACCCCCAAAATGGAGTTAGTAAATCATGATCTGGCAGTAAAAATATACAGGGCACATCACTATTTGTTTAGGGCAAAATCTAAATTTAAATTCAACTAAATTGGCTACTGGTGTTTTTATAATCACATATACGTAGTATATTATTTGTGGGCAGGGGGAAAGCATGGATATCCTACGAAGCTGCAGTTGAAAAATATTTCTCAGGAGTATATTAACAAAATCTCCCCCTCGACAGCAGAGAACTGGTATCTGGAATACCAGTTAGATAGATCTAAAGTGGGAATTCATAATCTCGTGGGGCAGATCTGCTGCTGTCAGTTCTCTGTTGACTGCAGCAGAACGAGTCAGTTTACACCAGATGAGCAGGAGCCTTTTGGGCTCTCGTCTGAGACGAACCACTGATTTATGGCATGACACTGGTAGTCTCTCTGACCTCTTCATATGCCATTCACCCTACTAAGGACCCGGGGAGGAGGCAGTGCCAGACCTTGCTGGAAACTAGATGATAGACCCAAATAGACTTTCCCTAGGCAAAATAAAGCATTTCATAGTTAAATTTCTTGAGAGGGGCTGATGGGTTAGCCTTGTAATTCTAGATACATTACCATTACATGTTATCCAGAGCTCAGCTCCCAACGCAGCTGAGGTTCATGCCACACATAACTAACCACATTTGTTTTGCTGCCAGGGGACCTCCCTTGCTGAGGAGATGGGGAAAGGCTTTATCCTACAAAAGAGAGACGATTGAACTCTGCAAGGAGTCAGTGTTGTGAGACCATGACCTTTCATACAAAATACTTCGAGGGCAACTGAGAGGTAGCAGAGTCTGGAGAGGGAAAGAGTCTTCATCTGAGCATTGGGAAATAAAGGGAGACAAATCATTTAAATTTAAAAATACTGCAAATGTGCTTGTTAAATAGACAGTGAATGTGTGATTCTCATTTAGAGCAGAGAGCTTTGGCATTAATGATTTGAACTACCAAACAGGGAAGATTTTCCTTGCAGAAGCATCTGAGACAAAAGCTGGTTGTAAATAATTGGCTAAAGTAGCTCCACTTTGGTCTTTGCTAAAGTTGCCAATTATTTCAAATTATGTATAGAAATTTTGTCATGTGGACTGTTATGTCCATTGGGAGATACGCTCAGGCTTTTAAACTCATTTCGTCTGGCCCTTTTTACTTTGGTCTGAGCCCAAAAATGTTTTACGGGCCTCATCTGTAGAGGTAATGGGTGTCTCTGGATCAGGTCACGCAGGCTGCGTTACGCCAGACTCAAGTCAGTCACTTCGAAGTGTACGGAACAGACTTGGAGTCTCCAAGATGCAGCAGCTGCACTTCAGTCTCTAACCCTACAG
Organism: Rhinoptilus africanus; assembly: GCA_013400135.1. NCBI lineage: Eukaryota > Metazoa > Chordata > Aves > Charadriiformes > Glareolidae > Rhinoptilus > Rhinoptilus africanus. The sequence continues at coordinate 541,832 of VXBO01006266.1, read as the reverse complement.
AGCGACTAAAACAAGGCTTAAATCAGCCCGTGTCACCGCTCGGGGCAGGCGCTTTGGCTCAGTGAAGCCATAATACGCACTTCAGCAGGGGAGATCCTCCTGGACCTCACAGAGCATGAGGCTGCTTGGTGACTGTGGTTTCCAGTCCGGGGTCCACAGACGCTCAGGGATCTGTGGATTCATTCCGAAGGCTCTGCAGCAGTAACAAGGAAAAACTCGCTTTCATTGGGTTTGTGTTTGTTAGGCAGGTGTCCACACTCCCCCTGAAAGCTTTCGTAGAAATCCATAGATAAAAAGTTTGGTGTAAGACTTTGCTCTCGTATATAACAATTTGATCCTAATACTTTGCGGTTCCTTATTCACAGATGGGTTTTTGCATCAGGTTCATAAATTGCTTTCAAAGTGCATTTCCAATTCTCACTAAGCAGCCCTCACCTGTTAAAAACTCACTGGAGTTATTTTGTAATGTTTAAAAATGTACAGAAACCCAATCCTGTCTGGCATCGCCTCATAGAAGTCGAGCTCTGAACGACAAAAAAGTTTCTTCTGAGGAAAACGTGGGAGCAAAGAAACAAGCCAGTGGGCAACAAGGACACCAAGAAAGAAGCAGCAGATTATCTGACAAAACACAAGACTGGGGAAAGACGAGGGGGAGGAAAAGGAGGGCAGAAGAGAAGCATATCTAGAAATCAGCCTGTAAGAGCAGAAAGCAACGCTGAATCTCACTGCGCCCTCTCCTTTGGCCTGGAAGAAGGCAAGGTCACAGGCCACAAGCTTGGCAGGGAAGCGGTGGCTGTGAGGTGGCAGCTGGCACTCCCTGGTCCCCAGACCCTTCTCCCCCTGCAAAGTGCCAACCACGTTACTGTCCTCCCATAAATTTCTACTAACAATAAAACCACCAGGTAAACACAATCAAAAAATGTGACTGCATTTAAAGCAGGCAAGCACCCTGCTCAGAAAAGGGTCATAAACGCCTCAGGAACCCAAAACATTATCTTTTAGGACAAACTTTCTTAGAAGCGTAAGGGAAGTTGTATTTGTCACCGTGTGCCAACTGCACATTGACCAGCATCTGAGGATGCAGCGCCTTGGAAGGATGGAGCAGTCAAAGATGGAGGAAACCTGGCAAAGCCTGGTTTTCCAGGTAGGATAGCAGCATAGCCATTTCGGGATGCTCATTTTAGACAAACACTTAGACACTCTGCAGCTGGCAAATAATTCAATTGAAAAGCCCTTTCTGGAGAATGAACAGGGTGTCAGCAGCAGCAGGAGTCACCACTCCCGAGAGCCTATTTTTGAGGGCTGCTGCAATACCCTGGTGGTTTTAGACCCCAAAAAATGGGCTCTGAGACACCAGGGAGGGAGATGACCAGGACAGGAGACAAAATGCAGACAGCCAGGCTAGGGCTGGGGTCATGTGAAGAAGCCATCAGAAGGAAAACCTGTTTCAGGAGAAGGTTTCTGGCTTGTAGAGAGCAGAATCAATGACAAAGAAACAGCAATTAGCATGATTTTAAATATTCCTCTAAAATACGCTATAAATCGTTTTGCCCTTGGGAGAGCCAGAACAAAAGACAAGCATAAAACTGCAGGCGAAATGCAAAAGGCTCCATCTCGCTGTGCAGGCAGATGGAGTTATTTAGTAAATCCTCTACATTCTTCTCTGGGCTATAAGGAAAGCGGAAAGAAAAGCTGCCCAAAGTTTCAGTCAATATTTACCTCTTGGGTTAATAAATTGTGATCCTGACCTCAACAAAAGTCAATATCTTCTGATTATTATACACAGGCACCTTTTTATTTGTCCTCACTCGTTGTATAATGAGTCACCCGTTTCCACTGGCAACTTCACTTTAATTTTGAATGTCTGAATTGAACAATCATTTATACTCCAAAGGCATAAGACAAAATTACTATAAACTAGAGCTGTAAAATGTGGACTTAGGTTGCTATTTCCAGTGAATAAGCAAGTCTGGGCGGGGGGCAGAAGGGATCAAGGATTAAGCACAAAAAATAGCCATTTTAAATCCTCTTTTAAATACCTCTGAGTGACAAGGAACAGAGAGAGGAAAGCCCTGAGCTGTGCTATTAAATACAATAAGGCTGCAAGTGTGGGAGGAAAGAAAAGACAATCTGGCCTGACTAGCAAACTTGTTTTAATGGAACATTATTAGTCTTTCTCCCCGAAATAACAAAGAGCAACGCCAGAAAATATATGCCAAGGGCAACAAGTATAGGTTCACACACTTGCAAGCCAAGCCACAAAGGCAGATCTGAATGAAAGTCGCCACACACTCGCTGCTTCATTAGAGGTGGGCTGGGCCAGAACCAGAGGGAGAAAATTCGGGGTGTTAGTCTCATAATGATGTCATGTTTTATATAATGCCACAGGTGTGCACTGTGCTTTCCTGAAAGAAAATCAAAGCACAGCCTCCTCCAGCAAGATCAAGAACCAGCTAGAATCACAATTTTGCTCTTCAACTTCTCGGTTTTCGAACATCCCCCACTGACTATAATAAAAACGTCCTTTGGGCTTACGAGCCTTGTGATGTTGGAAAGATTTTCACCCACACAACCCGCTATGCCCATCTCTTTTTAAGAAAAGTTACTTTACCAGTTTAAGTTTGTATGGCTTGACATTATTCTACTATTAATCCCACTCTGGCAAATGATGGTGAGAGCAGCACCTCTCTAGCTTGGGCATTGCAATTTGTGAACAGGGGAAGATCAGGAAGAGAAAATTGTGATCAAACCCATCATCTGCTCTCTTTGTGAACACAAATAAAACCCATATAAGCCATCCTAGCGTATATATCCTAGCATGATCTTAGCGGGTCATGGCAATCCCAGGCACAAATACAGGTTGGGTGGAGAATGGTTTGAGAGCAGCCCTGAGGAGAAGGGCTTGGGGGTGCTGGTAGACGAGAAGCTCAACATGAGCAGGCAATGCACACTCACAGCCCAGAAAGCCAACCGCATCCTGGGCTGCGTCAGAAGAAGCGTGGCCAGCAGGGCGAGGGAGGTGATTCTGCTCCTCTGCTCCACTCTGGTGAGACCCCACCTGGAGTCCTGCGTCCAGCTCGGGAGTCCTCAGGACAAGAAGGACATGGACCTTTTGGAACTGGTCCAGCAGAGGGCTACAAAGATAATGAGAGGGCTGGAGCACCTGTGCTATGAGGAGAGGCCGAGAGAGTTGGGGTTTTTCACTCTGGAGAAGAGAAGGCTCCAGGGAGACCTTACAGTGGCCTTCCAGTACCTAAAGAGACCCTACAGGAGGGATGGGGAGGGGCTTTTTATCAGGGAGTGTAATGATAGGACACAGGTAGTGGTTTCAAATTGATAAAGAGGGTAGATTTAGATTGGATATCAGGAAAAAAATATTTACTGTAACGGTAGTGAGGCAGTGGAACAGGTTGCCCAGAGAAGTTGTGGCTGCCCCATGCCTGGAGGTGTTCAAGGCCAGGCTGGATGGGGCTTTGAGCAGCCTGGGCTGGTGGGAGGTGTCCCTTCCCATGGCAGGGGGTTGGAACTAGGTGATCTTTAAGGTCCCTTCCAACCTGAACCATTCTGTGATTCTGTATTTATTCCAAACGCTGCATTATCCATCTGCATGGCACTGCTCTGAAACCGTAAAACCTCGTACTGTAGTCATTATAACCAAAGTAGACAATATTGTACTCATGGGAAAATGGATACAGAAACACTATCTTCATACTAGAAAAGAAGCTGTCATTTTCAGATGGGACACCTAGCCCAGTGTTTAGCAGTTCAATAAATATTTTTGTATTATCTGTTAATACTGTGCTTAAGTTCTGTGTTATTCAAAAAGGTATATCTCATTCAGAAGGAGCAGGGTTGGGCTGCCTGAGCTTCAGAAAAAGGATGTCATCATAAGTAGATTTTCCCTTCTATTTCACAAATCCAGCTTACAGTTTACTTGCTATAAGCACATTTTAAATGGAGACCAGCAGATAAAGTCATTTAGACGGCTCATACACAAAAAAGAACTTGATTTTCTAAAATAAAAACACACAAAACAGAATTTAAAAAAATCCCCGCTGCCACCAAGCAGTCACAACCAAGAACTGGACAATGCTGAAGCTCTACAGATTAAAGGTTCATTTGATATCCTCAGATCTGCTCCTACTAAATTCCGATGTTTTTCACCATTAACTTAGTTGAGATCCTTTATTTCCATCTAATGACCTGTATCAGCAACCGCCACCATTACCACATCGTACCAACAACTAGACATGCTAATTCGTGTGCCATTAAACAGCATGTGTATCCATAGAGGAAGGCTGGAAACTGTCTTGTGAGAAGAAATTAATGGCATTTCAGTAGGTTTGAATAAATCTGTGGGCACTTTGTAGCTATAGAAGATTTTCATCAACAGCCTTTATAATATCTTGTAAATGGCAACTGGTTTAAACCCATCAGAGTCAACAAACCGCAATAAGGTGGGCAAAACATGGTTGGATGCTGCAGTTTCTGCCAACCTAGCGCATTCCCAGGGAGATGCTCATTTTGGAAAAGGAGTTACACCTCTGCATATTTTAACAGACAATCTTGAAGTACATTAGCTTGAAGAGAATGGGTGGAATCAGACATAATGGGTCATTCCATTAATTTGGTTGACTACAGTTGGAGCCCAAGATACTCTAAGCCAAACTTCTTCATAGCAACTTTCCCTGGCCAAACTCAAATGGAGTAATTTATATATTTACTGTGAAATAAGGAAATGTGTCCTAGTCTGCTTGTCCATATTGGGTAAGAGTACAAGCTGAGCTTCTCATTTATGTTTGGGTGGAAGGCCACTCAGGTGCCTGCCAACATCAGCATCTTCAGCCAGATGCACTTTTGATACGCCACAAGTACCAATGATCACTCTATATTACAGGAAAAAAAGAAGCAATGTCATTTTTCGTGACTGTAAAATGTTCTTTTCTGTATTTTCATTCTTTCCTATTTCAATGACAAAAGTCAAAGGACCTTAAACAGCAGTCAGCTTCGTGGATAGCTGAGGCCTCTGGGTCACAACATTTTCATCAGAGAAAAAGGATTTATGTGCATGCATGTTTCCTACGGGGCAAAACTGTGGATGAGACAATTGCCTTTCCCTCCTATACGTTTCCAGAACAGAACATCCATAAACAGAGAGAAGGAATAGTATCCAGTTCAGAATAAGCCATTTTTTTTGCAGTGAATTTGGAAATACTGCTCTTGTGGGAGATACAATTCCCAAGGTCTCTTTTAAGATTCCTAGGCCTTACCGAAGAGTAGATAATTTCCATGATGATACTTCTTTTGAGGTTATGCGGTCAGGAAGAAAACTTCTGCAAGGAGAGCAAAGTCCATCACCCACCAGGAGATTGAAGAAAAAACTCCAAATTAGTCCTGTGACATCCTGAGGTGCTGCAGGAGAGATAAGGAGAAGTATGGCTGGGAAAAGGTACTGGCCATAGGCCACAGTGGAGTAATTCACAGCTTTGAATGCCATTGCAAGAAATACCACCAATGTGAAAGAGCCGGAGGCAACTGAATCAACGTGCTACCACCAGAGAGCACCTCACCATGGAGCAGAGCAGAGCTTGGACCCAGGTTTTGGATGGTGTGGTTGTTCCTCTCTGCCTTCTGCAAAAGGAAGCCTCACTCCTGCCACAAACAGCACCATGTTGCCGGCAGAGCCATGCTGGGCACCGCATGGGCAACGTGCCACAGGCGGAGGCTTCACTGCCGCGCTTTAGCAGCCTTCATCCACACTGGGGCCAGGCCACGAACTGTCTCCATGAGCTGGAGGCTGTTTTTCAATTTCACAGCAAGTCCGTGCAAAGAGCAGGGGATATGATTGATGCATTTATCGTAGCCTGTGCTGCTAAAGAGATTCAGTGAGTCGCCTAAATTAGTACAAGCTCCCAAATCCTAAAGAAATGTAAGAGGGTCTTGTGAGGGAAGGCAGGAGGCAGATGGTTTCCGCAATGGAAAACAACAAATTATTTTTGTTAGAGAATTTTGGAGGTACTGAAGGATCATTTCTTCTGGCAGCCAAGATACCATCAGAGATAACTGTTATAAAATAGTAATTCAACAGTTATTTTTTCACAGTCAGTCTCACTATGGGATGCATGTGATTTTAATTAATAAGCCTAATATCTTCAGCTGGATGGATTTCTGTTTCCCTCTGTGCTCTGTCTCCTCTTTATTTTTCCAAGCAATAACCTAAAATATAAGGCACTGACGAAAGCATAATGGAATGGACTAAAATGTAAGAATCAAAAAAATACTTGTTTACAATAGAAGGCGTGGATTAATATTAGCAAGTGTTTGAAAGCACTGAAAGAACATTTGCAGTCTCCATTTTTATGATCAAGTAAATCCTTGCTTTATGCAGAAAATAATATTCAATAAAGAATACAATCTATATCTTGAATTATATAAAAATCACAACACTTCTTTTTTGTGCTCCTCTAAAATTCAATAAATAGTTCAATAGATCTTCTTTATTCCTTTCACCCTTCTGGGGAAAAAAATGATTCTCAGGCAAAGAGCTTGCAGGCCAAATTTCAATTTGAAAATAATCTTTATAGCTGAGTTATAAAACAATGAGAATAAGGGTTTATGATGTGAAAGTTGATGCAGGCTTTACTGCTTTGGCATGATTGGTGAAGCTGTATTAAAAATAAATAAATTTTAAAAAACACACACCCCCAAAAAACCAGGCATGCTCTGTCCTTTGACTAAATAATAGAAGCTGTATGCTATCATGACCATATAAATCTAAAGTCTTAAACTACTCCACCCTTATTATCTCTTCCAAAAGAAAAATGTTTATAATAATACCTATATTGACTTTTGCTTTTTGTTCAATAACAAGATTTACTGCCCCACTCTTCAGTCAATTGTAACCTCTTTGGGTCAACAAATCTCAATACTGATCTCAATAGAAGTCAATACCTGCTTATTACTTACCTCCGCATTTAGACGCCTATCACAAATTCTTATGGGCATCCCCTTGACAAGAAGAAATGAATACTTTCTCTTTAGTTTCTATACAAAATAGGCTCATGTGCTTTTCACACAGTCATTTTTAAAGCCATGAGATGATGCTTTATTTTTGGAAAACAATATTATTCATTAATTTCTAGAACTATGAATTAAGGTTGTTTAGCTTCTCTGTGTCATTTCCTTAAAAATTCACAGACTGACCTTCTTGTAATTCCTATTTTCTTCTCACATAAAATGTAATTGAGGAATCTGATTTTTTTTTCTTCACTAACCGATAAAGGCAAATAACACTAAAAATTAAAAACCTACTTGCAAGTAATAATACGCAAAATAACACCCCAGAAGTTCAACAGAGAAACATAACAAGCTGTTTCTCAGTTGCATTAGTATAAGGCTAGGATAAAAAACGAGCCTTGAAATTCACTATCACACATGAATTTGTGTATGAATTTATTCTGTACTTAGATAGAGTCAATCCTCAGATAGTCTATTTGGTACCTAAAGTGTCAAACATTTGCTATGAGAGGTTAATCAAATCAGGATTTTGTGGTTTATATGTAAACAGATTAAATGGATATTTATTTACCATACAATCCAAAAGCTTGTATAAGAATCTTATCATAGAGTTGGATAATGAGAAATGTATTTTAAAATACTATCTCACTGCACTTGCTTTTGAAAATTGGATTACTTACATCACACATGTGTTCCGAATGGAAACTGAGAAAATACTGGTGCAGAAGTCTGGAACACATGGTAAGGAAATCTCACCAGGCTGCAGAAGTTACATTCAAAAGTGCCTTTAGAAGCATCTGAAGCACCTGCAAGGAATGCCACTGTACTGGTCTTTTCTAGTTGTACGTGCAATATAATATTAGTTGTGCCAAACACAGCAGACCGGAGACGGAGCAATGACTCTAACCTTGAGTATTATTATTTTGTTATCGTGTCTTAAAATCTTCATTTCAGAACATCACAAATGGCAATCAGAGTACTTCCAGCAAAGGAAGAATGGAAGGAAAATAATGACCAGGAGAAGTGTATATTCAAGAAGCAAACATAAAATAAATTTTTAACTTTTTCTTTTTAGCCTAGCCAGTGCAATTCATGTAACACTATTTAAGGCTTGCTTAATATTGCACATTCCCACCACTGTCCCATAACATCTGCATTTTCTGAGGTAATATGAGGCTATGCAATCCGCTGTAACTGCTTTCTTGTGATTGTTAGTTAAATCCTAGAGTCTGAAAAACTTCCATAAAGTGAAAATTTAGATGTGGTTTATACGCAGGAGATCCCATCCTCAACTTATTGACATCAGGTTTGCGTATACACAGAGGATAAAAGTAGTGTGACGCATGAGAATCATGCCTGGACTTACCCAAGAAATGTATTTGACTAACAAGGTGAGCCAATTCAGAATTAAATAGTTTTTCAGGCTAAACAAAATCAATATTATTTATAGGATGTAATAGTAGGCCTAAAAAAAAACATTTCTAGCTTTTTAAAAATAGATAAAGCTATATTGATTTACAAAATGTAAGGCATTAGGCTGCTCAGATACACAGAACTGTCATGTAAAAGATCTAGGTCGAGAAACACCAATAAAACTACCATTCATCTAATTAGTTGAAGAGCACAGTGGAAGGTCAAGCAAGGTTAAAGTGCTCTGTCTAGCGTCTGATATTTCTGCAGGATGACAAGTTATTCTTTATGACCAGCTTTAATGATCGTCTCTGACGAGCCGGTGGAGGCTGTGCGCTCCCTGGGCAGAGGGGCTGCAGCAGGGAGGCACCGAGAGCCACCATCACGCCCCATCCCCAGCCATGGCTGACCCTCTGCTGAGCCCACTCTAATGGCAGTGCCATCGTTTACACCCTCATAGCAAGAGAACTGGATCTATGGGATGTTTTGATCCAAAACACACATGGATATGTTAACTAGAAGAGAAGGTAAGCCCAGCTTCCTCACCCCTTCCCTTCTGCTGCGGATCTCCGTGAGGAGGAGGAGTGGAAGTGTGCTGCTGAAGGGCAAACATGGTGGGATGGAGCCAGGAGTTATAAATGAGAATGTATATGACCCAGAGCTGCTGCATGGAAGCCCTCCACGCACAACAAGAGATACTGCAAAGATCCATCTAATGGGGAGAAAATGCCAAAATCAAACTACAGGAGCTTCCACAGAAAAAAAGAATCCAGGATTTGGTTTCTCTTCTGGCAAATGGTGAGGATTACATTTATTGAACCTGACTGTGATGCATTTCCTTCACAAGAACTGGTAACAGCAAAACCATCTCCAAATTAAAACATTAGTGCATTTTTATGTGATACTGATTAAAGTGGGTGGGCTTTGCATACTGCAACATGAAGGATGATAGTAATTGACATGGATGAAGTGCCAGCAGAAACACAGCAAAAATTCAAGAAAGATCAAGTGCCTGAGTAAGGGAAAGTGAAGGAAAGAGGAAGAGACTAGAAAACATCTCTTGAGGGCAAAAATAAGGTTAAAGGATGATCATTAACGTGCTACTGACACTCCACAGTTATAATGAGGACTGTGCAAATGAATACATAATAAAGAATAATAATAATAGATGGGTAGTGCCAGCTAGATGGGAAGAGGCAGACGACAATGGGAAGATCAGTCTAATAACAGAGACATTCTGCCCTGACTCTGGCAAAGGCCTTGGAAGATGCTCAGAGGGAGGAAATCTCCATGGAGATTCATGAAAGCTGTTCCTTATTATTGTTTTGCAGAGATATTTCTACCCCTGCACAAGCCCCGAGGCCCACTCAGATTTCCTAACGGTCCTAGAAGATGAAACCTACCTTTGAAACGGGAAAAGCTGAAGCATAACCGGTGCTTTGCAATCTTCTGAAGGAGGAGGTGAGCTATCTACAGGTCTACCTGCGGAGAGGCGGTGCAGCGCCACTACCACGCCATGGCCCCAGCGCTGACAACCCACCTCTCCCAAGAATCTCCTGTGCATTTTAAAACATCACTCACATTTCAACACATCAGGTTTCAGGTTTTGGTTTCAAAGGGTCTTCATGTTAGATTATTGACCAAACGTAGGAGTCTGGATCAGTGTCTTTATAGAGCAGAGAGGAAGAGAGTGACGAGGGGAGGGGAAAATACTCAAATGTTTGGTTTTACTCCATGATCACATGTGCACCTCTTATTTTCTGGGAACAGAGTTCAGCTAGTCAGGATATAAACCATTGTTCCTACTTGCAAAACCTGAGCTCCCTCATTCACTAATTTCTATAGCTGAAGGATTAATAGGATTGATTACAGCTAGCATTTGACTTGATTATATTTTAATTGAAAATGTTCAGATATATTAAAGATTTTCTACTATCAGCTTTCAGATGGCAAGAGATGATGAGGCTGATGGAGCTACCAATGCAGCCAACTTTTAAGAGGGATTTTGACTGCGAGGGTTATCGTTATAGGAACCTCTCGAGTTCCAGTACGTATTTCACTGGCAGAAAGTAAAAAGTCCTATTGTGTTTTGTATTCTGTTCTAGTTTCTCACTTGGAAATAGTTATGATTGTCATCCTTGGCCAGGTTTAAATTGACATTTTTATCACAACATTGCTGGCATGATACTGCAAGTTACTTGCTTGTGAGCAGTTATCAGCTGGCAAAAATTTAAAAGGAGGTTGGCTGATTAAAATTATATGCCAAGAGCTATACAGAGACAAGAAAATAACCAAAAGCAGCCGAAGCCAGCAAAGATTCTCTAAAAAAAAAAATCTTTTCTGAGAAAGGAAACTTATACTTGCAAAAGAGTCATAAATCACACATCTTCATTTAATATTTGATCATCAAAAAGCTAATAATTAAAACTGGGAAGGTTAGGTTGGTCAAGTTTTACAGCTGAGCGCACTCCCTGTGCATGCTCAAATCAACGCTTATGAGATTAATTTATAAACTCTTCAAATTCTGAATCTCCAAGGTTTACGCTCTCTATGCGCTGTTTGCATAATGCAGTTTTATACTACTAAAGCTCTACCTTTAAAGGGATTATTTTCATATTCAGCACATTAAAGATACAGCACAATTCATAGATATCGTACTGTGTTTATGCCTGAGATAGCAGGTAAAGTGTCTCTCGTTCTGATTATCTGTGAAGCAAACGTAGGAACGTGGATGTTTTGGGAGAGACTGCACCCTTAGTGAAATTAATTCCCCAATGGTTTTATTAAAGTCTGCAAATTGCATTATTTTCCCATCATATTTGAAATATTGCACTTCCTTAATGCTTGCTCTAACCCATGGCATGCCATCTTCCCTGGGGTGTCTAGACGTGGTGTCTTAGATTTATGTGTATGATCTCAGTGTGTTACAACATCACTCCTGACTAATGCATTATTACAATACTTACATATATTCCCAAGTGTCACTGTATTGATTGGAAAATCACCAATCTGCATATGCACACCATCTGTGCTTCAGAGAAGCAAAACATGCAGGATAACATTTGCCTCACTCAAAGGGAAATTCAGATACTACTGAAAGAACAAATGGGAACCCTTTTTTATGTTTTGTTTTGTAAAATAACAAAGCAAAACGAATCGCGTTCCTGCAAAACAACAGTCCATGCCTCTGACAGTTTAAAAAAGAAGCCTTTTCCTCTCTACACAGCAAGGAGATTTACCTTTAGTTACAACATGCAAACAATCTGCCCTTTTAGAGATAGCAAATAATATGGAAGGGAAGTGTACTGCTGTAATGAATTTTAAAAATCTCAGCTCAGATGCAAGAATAGGGGACTTTTCAGCAGAAGGGGCTGTAGTCAGCAGCGAGTCCTTTCTCAGCTGAATGCTGCAAGAGTGGTTGTAAAAGATGAATGAGGCCCTTGCTTACTGGGGTGAAATGCTTTTAAAGGACAAGAATCTGCTTATCTTTGATTGATTGCTCAGTCTGATACTTTCCTTTATAAAGTTTATTGACTACAAGCCCATAAATCAAAGAAAAACAAATCACAGGTTCAATTTTGGGGGCATTGACATCCTGCCATCTTGCAGCAATAGCTTAGAAGTCATGGGGCAGGGAAGAGGAGGGATATGGGGAACTCATGGAGACAAAAGCATCTATTTCAGGTAAACCATTGCTTCAATTATTTGTAAATGAGTATTCATTTGTGCCCTGTAACATTTTCAAGTCAAGAGAAAAATGCAGACAACCAAACCACCCAGATTATTTTTTTTTTAAGTCCTTAAACGCAGCATTTACGATTAACACACATACTTTTCATTGTGTTGCTGTATGTCTCTCTGGGTCTGCAAGATTACATTCTCACACATCCCTCATCCTCTGTAAGGGTATTACATTTGCAATTTCAACTGACAAAGCAAGAATCAGATTTCTTTCTGGGGGATTTGAGGGTTTGGGAAGCTTAAAATCTCTACACTGAAACACCCCATACAGTTGCGTGTAAGGAAAGCACAAGCCATAGATCTTGCTCATACGGGGCATACGGTATAATATGACAGCACGATAATACTGATTAATTTGTGCTGTTGACCTTGACACACTGTTCTATTGTGTCTTCTTTTAAAGTCAGCGCTCGGGTCACTGGAACATCTGGTGTTTAACAAAAAAATCCCATTCTGAACTGCTAAATGTGTTGAAACAAATGGTACTGTACTATCATTACATAGTGCAACCTCTCTGCTAGGGGTCTAATTTCAAGGCTACCCTGACTGAACTGCATTATTATTAGTGGTTTTATAATTCACATCTTGCCACAGTACACAAAACACCTAATTATCAAAAGTAGCCTTTTAAAAGCTGGATTGTGTTCCACGTAACCGGGACTGGCTGTTGATTTCTTTTCATTTTATCTTTGGAGACATCTGGAAGGGCTCAGCCCGCGCTGCTGAACCTCCTGGCCTCGACCCAGCGCAGCACTTTAGCCCGCACGTGTATTTATCCACATAAGTAGCCCCCTATGTTTTAGCAGGACATGCTTTTGAGTTGTGTGCGCGCTAGACTACCTTGCTGAGCGTATCAACTGGGTTCACCACATCGGCTGGAAATTTCCCAGCGCTCGGTATTGTGTTCTCCACTTCTTACACCCTGTTATTTTCAGCTTGTGCTCGAATCTAACCTGGCGCTCAGCGCTGGGAAAGGCTGATGCAGCCTCTTAGGAGGAGACTGAAGATCGAGGAGACGATCAGTAGCAAAGAGTGAGCAGCTTTGTTTCACAGGAGTAATCCCATGGTGTTTAACAGGAAAAAGAAAAAGCAAAGGGTGATGACTCCGCCCTCGAAGGTATCCCAGCACCTTACCATCCCTCTGACGCCACTGCCGTCCCTACCCCTCTCTCCCACCGCTCCTCCAGCCCTGTTTCTCAGTAGGCATTCTCCATGTCCCCAAACACACAGGTTGTCTCTGCAGGATCCTAGGGAATCTCACAAAGCTTCCATGGAAAGGACTAATGGTTTCCAGCAGCCCAATGACCTTTACCTGACCTGAAGGAGATGGCAAGGCCTATTAGTGTTTCATCTTTCCCAATCAGTAGGGAGGCACGCCACCCAAGCTGGGCTCTTCCAACTGCGTTGTGTTTGTGCTGTGAGTCATGGTGGGCTGATTCTCCCCTGCTTCACAAATCTGTCAGTCATTTATGCCCCAGCAAAGCAAGTATGAAATCTTACAACTCCACTTTTTCACCTGATTTGCCCTCACTCCGCAAGTGCAGGCAGAAAGAAATTAGTCCTGAGAAATACAACAGTAGCAGAGTCCTACATATCTGATGTATCATCCTTTTTTTTTTTTTTTTGATAAGGTGGGGAAAATCCCCACAATCAAGAGCAGGGAAAATTATTGTAGGCACATGCAAGTCTCAATGTCTGAGAAGGGACAAGTACCTCCAGCTTCTGAGAAAGGGAACACTGCTAAGGCGAGCGTGCAGGTGCATTTTCAAAGAGCAAGGGATGCTCATGCTGAGCCAAGGAAAGATAGGGCGATGGGAAGAGGCTTGAGGCCATTCGGCACAGGAAATTAATGGCCCCAAAAATGTCTTTTACTCACAGGAGGAGGAGGCAGCTGCTGTTACACCGTGACCTGGGCCAAGGAGAAGTCATTTCCAGTTGTCTTAAATGTGATTTCTGCCATGAGGGCCCAGCTGATCTCCATGAGAAGTTTGTCTGTGGTTACTGAAAAGGAGAAAATAGAGAAAAAGACTGACATCAGGGAATGAGAAGACAGCATTGAGCAATCAGTTGCCAAAGACCTAATCTCATTAACTCCTCCTAAGATTTCAGCTGTCAGTCTGCAGTTGGCAGCTAGTGGAGAACTGAGTACAATGAGACATCTTTTAAACATTATTTTTTCAGGCCATCTTCCTGATCTTTTATACTTGTTTGTTCTGCAGTTTCTTAGAAGTTACAACTGCTGAAGGAAGTAGAGAAAACCCAGAAAAAAAACCCCCAAACTAACCTGCTCTCCTATGCAGCTTCATGCCGCTGGGTCAGTGATTAACAAAGACAAGGTCCTACTGCAGGGAAGCTAAATGGAGTTCATTATGGACATGAAAGTTAGCAAGGCCAAAAAGGTGAGCCTATAGGAAAGAGGATGAAATAAGAGCCTAACAAGTGTGGATTTTACTTCCTTAGTGCAATAAGGACAGCTTTTAACTACCAACTACTCTAAAAAATATATATCTAGATAATAGAGCCTTTAAGATAGGTACTATCCTATATGCTATATTGTTTTGTATATATGCTCAGAAAACAAAAATTTTAAAGCAAAATAAAATTTTGCTTTGTGCTGAAATGTGTAATCTTTGTCTTCCAGACTAAAAATTTGTTTTTGCATTTTTTCCTGGAAAAATTATGGAAACAGAAAAAGAGATGAATAGCATTTAAGCGGAGTAGAATGATGTCATTCAACCTGGATGGAGACATCTACCTCAAAACCCCACAAAACTACGCGTTTGTCACCAGTGCTCATTGCTTGAGTGCCTTAGGAACGCCCGTGCTTCCTGGGGGTGTTTCCCAGCAGTAGACTTCCTGGAGAATCCCACTACACACAGTTTGCTCCTAAACTGTCAGAGCCTGGAACTACAGCCAGCAGACACTGAAATATGAGAGGATTTTCTTGACCCTGAAGTCTGCAAGCAATGGCCCGTGTTTCACTCGCAGACAATTTTTGGCCACACACTGCAGTACCAGGTACCTGGGCAACACAAAGAGGGTAAACTCTTACAGTGTGTCATATTTTCTCCACAAAATTGACAGCGAGTAATCGATCTTTCAGGAGTACTTTTGGTTTAGGCTGTTTCCACTTTGATTTTACACTGGCACTACCCCCTGTTCTTGTAGTTTGTTAGAGAACCTGAAGTTTTCTGCTACAGCTGCCAATGTCCCATGTTACCAAAGAGCCCAGGTTGCTTCATCACAACCCTCCCAAGGTGATGTTTGAGTAGGTGGCAGTCAATTGGTGACCATGAGACGCTGGCCACTGTAGAAGCTGCTTAGAAGTGGAGTTCACCTGCAAAAGGTGCATATGATGATGACGGTAGAAAACCAAGTACTTTTCAAAACTTTGACTAGCCTAGGAAAAACAGGCCCAAAGGAGTTATGAAAAGTAGCAAACCAAAGTCTCAATGAAGCTTCAGCCTACAAGGGATCAAAGGCTCTTACGGAGTGTGTAGGCACATACCTTTGTATATACATACCTTTGTTACACACGCCTAGTGACGTCAACGTGTAAATAAACATTACTTGAGGTCCCTGATTCCAGGATTGCTTGACACCCGGAACACTGGGAAGCAAAAAGAAAGTGGATAAGTAGCTGACGAATAGTAACATATTGGTCCCTGTAAGTAACAACCTCAAGGATCTCTGTACAGATCAGCTCTCTCACTAATTTTAACTGTATATAGTATACCAACAACTTCTTTTCCTTTGTTTCTTTTGTTGCCAAATTATTCTTCTGAACTAATAATCACACTTGAACTTTTATGAGGAAGGGGACTTCAGACATTTTGTGAGATACTATTTAGGAGATGATCTGTTCTCTAAAATCCCCTTACAATAGGAAGAATCAGATGTTAGAGTATATTAATGTGGTGTTAACTTGCTTCCGACAGCTTCTTCTGACAAGCAGCACATCCCAGAAGGGAGAAACTGTCCCCGTTTGCACTGTTGTGCAAAGCAAACCTCAAAATAAAGCAAGAGGGTGGACACAAAGAGCTACTTACCATGAGCATTCCCAAGCAACTGCAGTCTCGGCAGAGAAGACAGGGATGAATCAGTGCAAGTCCGAGTAAACTAGGCAAGGAGAAAAAGGAACAAACAGACAAAAATGTAAACTTTCAGCAATCATTAACATGAGAATTTTGATGAAACTTCCTAGGACCCTACAGCCACGTTGTTCTTCAGAAGGTAAAGGGCAGTTTGAAATGGGGCTTGGTGATTTAAAATTCTTAAATATTTGGGTGAAAATCTGGCTTGCAATAGCAAAAACCCATCCAAAACATAATACTGAAATAATAGCAAAAAACCTACCATACTGGCACATGATGATAATTATATTGCTAAGCCATGTAAGATCTTGAAAATATCATACTTTTACCTTCACTCCCACTGCTACATGTTCTCAGACTTGAAGAGAAAATGAAGAACCTAGTTTGTTATTTTGCTCAGATAATAACAGTTATAAAAATAGATTAACTGTCAGTATCATGAATTAATATCGCAGAAGTACGGAGGCTCAAATAACAGGCTTAGGCCACAAGCAAAGAAGCAAGAACACAAAGCTTATGCTTTGACCTGGCGAAGGATAGCCGCATCACTACTGCGGGAAAATGCTTACGTAAAATTAAATTTGCGTTTAACAATTCCGTGTGCTTTTAAAATCTACATTTTGTTTTGTTCTACATAGAGAGGCAGCTTTTGATGTTAAAGCATAACGCACTAGCTACAAAAGCTGATGCTCAAGTTAAAAATCTGCAGCTTTTATTTCAAGCTTTCAATCTTTTTTTCCCCCCCCCCCCCCCTTTTTTTTTTAATTTTAAAGAACCTCAGAACGTCTAAACGATAACATGTTTCAAGTAGCTGCTCCTTCCCTGGAGTTGAACAAAATTGAAAAGATCAAAGTTAGTGCAATCTTGTTCAAAGGTGAAGAGGTGAAATCTTATGTGTGCTGGAGGATCAGAGCAAATAGAAATGTACAATGCTTAGTGTGTGACACCTGAAGCCCACTTTCATCAAGGTACCTCATTTTCATCTGAATTCAGAATGTATCTCGTTTTATGGTAAAATAAGGAACAGCACAGGATTAGCTTGGTTGCAAAGAAAAGAAGCCCTTGCCCAACACTGAAAAGTAAACATCAGTAAAAGGTGAAAATGGTCAGGTTTTTTTAGAATGACTAAATTCACCACATTAAATTGTATATTCCTTCTTTAAGTAGCATTTATATAATTGAGTAAGATGAAGCCATTACACCCACGATGTTTCAAGTATCATAATGCTGTTGATAGTTGAAGAGTTTCTTGAAAAAAACACCGTGTTTTAAAGGGGGCTGCAGAGAGGGACACCTAAAAAGAGGATGTTTTTTTCCATAAAATCTTCATGTGACTGATGTGCCCTGACATAATGTATCACGATGAAATACAGCTGCCAAAAAAGAACTTCAAATGATGCCCTTTTTCTGGAGAGAAGGGAAAAAAAGTGATAAGAAAATAGGTACCTTTTCAGCAAAAGCTTTTAAAGCTTTAAAAGCACAGCAACCAGTAAAAAGGTTCTCAGGTAAAGGCTTCTTTACTCAATTTTGTCTAAGTACCTAGAAGCTAAATGGGGGGGAAAGGGTATGGAAAATAATGCTCCAGCCTCGGTGACAACTGGAGACATCCTGAACACAAGGCACCATGGTACAGGAAGACAAGAGGATTTTAATGTCCCCGTCCTGCCATGGCATTTTCAAACACATGGGAAGATCCATTTCCAAATTATTGGAAATTGTGCTTGATTACGCTAATAAGGCTGATCTGAGAACGTTGTAGCATAAAGCTGGACTTAAACTGGGCAAAGCAGGCACAAATGTGCAAGCATTCAGAAGCTGAATAGAGATCCACATTTCAATTGTCCCTTTTTGAATAGGTAGAGTTTCTTTTGCATATTTTCCTGTCCTAGGGCTGTTGTTATAGGGGGTCTCAAATTTCAACCTGTACTTCGCTGCCTGAAAGCAGTAAGCATTATTGTATACATTGTCTGTTACGGGTCAAACCTTGGCCTGAAAATCAGTCCTGAGCAGACTACCGTAAAAGTCTTTTACATACGGCCCTCTTAGGAGCAATCCAACAAAGCTACCTGCCACAGCCCCTTTCTCGAGGATTCACCCAGCACATCCACACCCAAATTCTCACTTCTGTTTTCTTTGAAACCTCAACCCTGACAAAAAAATCTGCTTTAAAAAGTGTCTAGTTTTCCAGTGGTAGCTCCAGAAAATGAACTGCTGGAAGTAGAGCATGTGGAGGTGCTGGGCTCTGCAAGCTGGGCATGAACTGGGTGCAGGGACAGGGCAGAGCCATAGGTAACAAGACACCCAAAGAAGAGAGATCCAAAGATTAAAAAAGCACACACAGAAAGTGGCTATGTCCAGCATAATACGTGTGCACAATTAGACTGGATGCAACTGAGTCTTTCACCAAACTACTACCGTAGATTAGGGCAGAAATTACGCTGTTGAAACTTGAGTACCTTCTGGATTGTCAGTTGGCTCACATCTCTACTAGCTTTCCTCTTGGCTACATAAACATCCACCTCCATCTATCACAAAGTACGACCCAAAATGCACATGAGCAGGTCCCAAAGGGGTGGCACAATCTGCTGGTTCACACATGTTAGCGCAGGGCTTAGAGCAGAGAAATCAAGCTCTCACCGTTTCCTCTTTATCGGTCACACCATTTCTTATTTTACCTTTGGGGTACAGAAAGAACTGGTCTATCGTCCTACATCCATGGCCAGCCTCCTGCGATTAATCTGAGCAGATAACCGTGAAAATGCTGTAGGTAGACGGAATCATTTGATGGCAGGGAATGTCTATGTGTTTCATAAGACACGTTACGTTGACATAAATATCTAAGGCTCGGTCACGTCGTGCAGCACAGAGTGGCTACTTGCAAACAGAGGTTGTGCAGCCTGTGTGTCTTTACGCTTGAGTTCGCTCCTGCATTTTGGTGGCGTGTAGACAGTCGTATCTGCTGCTCTGAAAAGGGTGACCTGCTGGGGTTTCAGGCTTCTTCTCAAGTCCTCTGACTTTTCTTTGACCAAAAAGTTTCTGCAGCGTTCAGACGCCCCCAGAAAACCTCCTCGGCTCTTTTACACATCGGTGTTTTGCATAAATCGTGAGCGATGTGTTGTAAGCATAAAGACGGCTTTTAGTCACTGCAGACACCACCAACAGCGCTGTGTTTTGAAGCACGGCTTCTCGTTCCTATGTGACCGTCCCGTTCGCCTGCACAACAGAAAACGTGCAGGCAGTCACTGTACTGGTACTCGCGACAAAGTCTCGCAAGGCGGGATAATAGGTCAGATGTATCATACTGTTATTGTTCCTTTCTGTATTTGTATTTGTTATGGACTATAAACCCTGATGATCCCGTGAAGGGCTGTGACCATGAATCCCAATTGGCTGAGCAGCGCTATTTCATGGTGGGGCGAGTCCGGCAGTAACGAATTCAGTCAACATAATGATTTCGGTTTCACTGCACCGCTCTGCTTCCTGGGAACCTGCAGAAGACGAGTGACTGTGTCGCGATCATAAATTCTGACACGTACACAGACACGCACCATGCTGAAATTTCTTACAGAGCTTTAAGTCCCTGTGAAACGTCAGGGTAATAAATATGGTGATCATATTTGCCATTTGGCAAAAATATTAATTAACCAGGAAAAGTTAATAAAAAAATATATTCCCCAAAATTAGGCAACAGAAAAAAAATAAATTTCTTATTCATGGTTATATGAATGCAAAATGCCACGGATTCTTCATCTTTAATACCTAAGGGATTTATAAGCATATTGCATCCATAAAACTTGGTTCATCAGTACAGTACGCAGCCCAGATATGCATATTTAATTACTCTGAAAGTAATTTACTTGTACAGATGGTGGTATTAGAAGGTCTTACTTCAATTTAAATTACTTCTATTTGAGAAATAATATTATTTTGCTACGAATCCTGAGTGAAGGATTCAGTCTTATTGCAGATGAATAATACCTGACAATTGTAACTAATCTGTGACTAATCTAACATTCCCTCAATAAACATTTTGTTTCAAATTTTACAAACCAGAGCATCCTCTTCCCGGGAGGCTGATCTAGTATCATTTCATATCCAAACCTGCGCACTCTGAGGGACCCCAACGTCCTCCTGGGGTAAGTGAATAAAAAGCCACAGAAGATTTTGTTTAACATCCCCGAGACTTCCTAAAGCAAAGAGGCATTGCAAAATGGTTTGCATCTTTCTGTAGATTAAGCGGGGATTAAAGCAAAAGGGTGCATTTCAGGAAAATACCTTCCAGCCATAAGATTTCAGTGACTCGATGTGCACGTGGGGAGTTTGGGACAAGCTTTGATGGGAAAGAATTCAAAATATCCTGTCCTGGCCGCAGGCAGCGAGCTCCCCCTGCCGCGCGGGCAGCGGGGCTGTGCTGGATGCCCACCCCGCTGCCATCCCCCGGCTCGCTCCACTCAAATAACAGCGATTTCCAGGAGCCAGCGTGCAGCAGAGACAGCGAGAGCTGGCAGCGCATTGCGTTAGCTCTTACACCCTTCCTGGGGAAACACAACTGCTTCCTCAAGCGAGATTGTTTTCTCGCACAGCACCGTAAAAGGTCTACATGTGTTTGTTAGACTTTCTTCAGCAAACATCCGTCTCTATTAAAGCGCTGGCTATCTCAGAGGTGGCTGCCGTGGTTGCTATGGTAAGCATTCATGTTTTATTGAAGACTACATGGCCACAACCCCCATAAAGGGTTCCCGAGTGGCCCTAAAATGTTCTCTGTCCTCCCCTTCCTCAACCTCTCCCTCCCCAGGACAAAACAATTTTTTGACAGTTGATCTGATTTGGGGGGCCTACCTGGAATAAGGGGCTTTGTCCCTTCTATCTAAGTAACTTTAACCTTGTGGCCTGGATTGAATACAAAAACCAAGCCTCTGTGGACCTGATTCAGAGAGCTCAAAAGCGCCTGAGACTCCCAGAGAGGTCTAGCGGAGCTGGAGGTGTGGGGCGAGCCGCACCTCTGAGCTACTGCAAGACCAGCAGCGCTGCACACCTCTGTTAAACTAAAATCGGGGAGAAAAGAAAAATCACAGTGGCTGGAGCGGCAATGCCATGTACGAAGGTCTGTACAGCGCAAGCTGGGTCGCACAGCCTGGAGTGCAGACAATTCACCCAGGCAGGGCAACCTGCGTGCCAGCGAAGAGAAAAGGGAGAGGACACGCCGCCCCATCAGTAAATCTGCTCCTCCTATAGAAAAGGAGACGTGATGCTCTCTCTGGCTGCAGCTGGCATTCAATTTCTGGGCTGCTTTTCTTTTTAATCATCCTAATTAAGAGAAAACTTTACCTCCTTTGTCTTTCACTCATTTACACTTACACAGAATTTCCAATAGCATCTTTCCCAGGAAATTTAAGCACATTCACTTCCACCGAGTTTAAAAAGGATCAAGGTCACTTCTTTTCAATTTTGAATATTTTTCTTTTTCTTTTTTGCAAACACTCTGTGGTTGCCGCATCTGGAAGTAAGTACCCAGCGTTCCCATTATCCTGCTTCAGTCTCCTGTCCGTCCCAGTTGCACAGAGCTGTGCCCACGGCCACCCCTCGCGTGGCTGCGTAAGGGTTGATCAGAGCATGTCGGTCACCCTCAGCTCCTCACACCTCACCCTTCAGCAAAGTTTTTCCCCAGGACATTTCTCACCATATGTTCTCTCTCCAAGGGAATGGGATCCCTGGTTGTCCTCAGCCCCTCAGAGCCAGGGTGACCCCACAAACTCCCCACTGCTCCAACTACCCCGATGTGCTGGCTTTAATCCTCCAAAGAGCCATGACAGCCACACGTAAAAGAAGGATCAGAACGTGCCTGGTTAGCAGGCTCCATCGCAGGCGGTGGGGAATGAGTCGGGAAGGGTGAGTGTGGCACGTTTCTGCAGCGGCAGGACAGGTGGGGAGGTAGAGGGGTGCAAGCAACTGTCCTGTAGAGGAATTGGGATGAAAGAAGGTCTGTCAGGAATGTGGAGAAGAGAAGGAGTAAATAGATGCGAACTGTGGGACGGCTGTAGCTGAGCTGCTCTCAATTACAAAATTTCCCTTTTTAAGCATGCCATTTTAAAGCATGGAAATTCAAGGCTACAGTTTGTATTTTGCAATGCAGAGTCAAAAGCCCAAAACAGAAGAGGCATTTTAGCAGTTCTGTCCCTTATTTTCATACAAATTCGCACACACTTTCATAAGCGTATCAAGTCAGCCTTAAACACAAGATCCATAGTAAGTTTTTCAACAAAATAATCCTTTAGACACTGATAAATCAAGCAGCAATGACACAGGGATATCATAGCATCACTAAAAATGTCACCACAGTTAAGAAGCCCGCTTGTTTCAACAAAAAATATTGGTGAATAATCATCCGTCAGTTAACACGTCAAAAAAACCCCCATGCCTGGTGTTCCTTGCCTAAAAAACGATGGGAGTGGAAACATTGTTTTCTTGCCAGGTTATTTTCATTTCTGGAAGAGAAACAACCAAGGGAAACATGGAGAGAAGAATAAATAACAAGAAGCAGTACGAGAGGAAAAAATCCTTCATAATTATGTCGTTGCCTCTGCCTTTCTCACTATCAGATTGCACTCCCGTACCACACTGTGCCAAACCACGCGCAGGCAGGGCATCCTCCAGATGAATCAGCACGGCGGCACGCGGACTCGAACATACATCAGAGGCACAGAGGGGGTGTTTGATGTTGTATTTATGAACAAATCAGAGACAAGAGCTTGTTGGGGGGTTGTTTTTTGGAGGAGGAGGAGTAAGGGAAATAAGATTGTATGTCGGCTTGGGAGAAAAAAACACTTCATCATCTTTTTAAAATTTGTATTAACCAGAGACTCTGATCCTCTAAGTGATAAATTAAAACAGGACACACGCAATCTGTAGATTTTTTTCTTTACCCACCACTCAGGAAATACAATATGAAAAACTGCCTGTAGTAATCAGGGCTCTAATGTCCATTGTAACACTACGCACCGGGGAGAGGGGCTGCAGTGGGGCACAGCACACAGGCTGCAGCACATGCAGGTAGCCCCGGGTGCCACCAGGCAAGCATGGCCAAGCAGCACGATCTCAGCCAAACACACACACAACTTCTCCCGAACGTGAGAAAAACTCTGGTTTGGGCAATTTCGCCATAGCAATTCCTTATTTCACTTTGCTAAAGCAAAACAGACTGATAATGTCCACAGGCCATCAGGTGTGACTACCAGCCACCACGACCTCCCAGTTGCCAGGTGACTTCTCTGAAACTGGCCAGTAAAGGCTTTACTTTTTCAAAACCTGTGCTGATGGAGCACAAAACCTTATTTAAAAACCAAGTTGATGAAACACTCTTAATAGTCCTTTAGATAAGTTTATCCACCGATAAACAGCCGCTCAACAGGCAGTGACAGTGAAAGGACCTCTAGAAAGCCCAGCAAAAGAGAGAGAAGCCAGAGAGCTGAAAGGCTTCAGTCCGAGTCCCGAGAAGGAATTCCATCTTCAGCCCCGCCACACAAAAGTTATCAGCATAACTGGATGCTACCTGTGGGAAGAGGATGTCATGCCAGAAACTTGACCATGTCCTATATCTTTTAAAAAGCAGAAGTAATACCTGTTCATAGGCTGGTACTCGGCTTGCTCCTGTCTGCAAAGTCTCTCCTGTAAACCTTTTATTCCTTCTTTTCTCTTTTCCTCTCCAAAACAAGAGAGCCAGATGTGGCAGCCATTAATCAACCAAGTAATAAACTTGAAGGGGGAAGGCAGAAATTGAGGAGAGGCAGACAAGACACTCCAGCACATCTACTGAGGAACAAATGATACTACTTCTGCAACTGAACCATAGATCATGCAAGGTCACCACAAAGAATTAAAATTGTTATGTTTCAAATATTTCATTGATAAAACAGTTTAGCCAATAGGTCATCAGGCACGTAAAGATTACTATTTGCATATCTGCTGTTGTGTACATCAGCGACAGAAGTTTCTATGCTAAGATGGGTGTGTGGGGAAGCTCCAGAGGTGGAAATGACTAACTCCAGCCTGCCCTTTGTAGCTCTTGTTTCCCAGCCTACGCCCTTGCAGCAACTGAGAGTTGAAAACAAAACCAGAGCCTCCTGCTAAGGTAAAGATTATCTGAAATGCAAACACTTTCCTCTGCTAAGACTCTGAAGAACATGACTAACGTTCTAACATGGCACTAACATGACACTTTCCTTACATGGAAAAATCTCCCAGTGTTCCAAATGGATGTTTTCCCAACTAAAGGCTGGCTAAAAGCTTCAGATGTTGGCTCTGCGGTTTCAGAGGATTTAAGTCCTAGATTGACTTAAACATAGACAATGAAACAGAACTGACCGACCTCCAGCATCAAACCCCCAGCTGAGTGGGAAACCTCCTTTGGAAAGTCGTAGAGTTTTGATAGATAATCCACCAGTCTCAACAGGAACCCTTTCCAGTGCTTAATTACCTCTACTCTCAAAAATGTACACCTTACTCAAGTTTTAATTTTCCTGGCTTTAATCACAATTTTTTTGTCCTTTTGTACGTATTTTTGTCACATCCTTGGCAATGTTACAAGTCTGCAGGTAGCAGACATCTTCACTATACCTCAGTACTTATGTATCCAAGTATTTGATGAGTTAATAGACTGACCTGGCTCTCATTGTAAAAAACACATTTCCCAGACCTCAGATAATTCCTTCAATTCTTTTGAACCTACTTGAATTTTTCACCATCCATTCACTGTCCATTCACTGGACAGAGCACTCTAGGAGAGGGCGCATCAAGAAAATACAGGGAGGTCATTCCAATTCCTCACTGTTAGCTTGTCACACTTTTTATTAAAGATTCAAGTATGTTCTGTCTAGCCTCCTCAGAGGAACAAAATGCTTTTTGTTTTGTTTTGTGGTGTTTTTAATTAAACAAAACACTAATTCTCCAACACTGTTGGTGATATGAAAACGAATCATTAGATAAAAGATTTTTTTTTTTTTTCCCTTGTGCTGCTCAAATGAATAAAAGTGGGGATGCAAACTTCAGGGCGAGTGGATGAGGGCACGGTTCAGAGAATGGATGCGTGGGGGTATGCAGCTGGGGACGTGTTTGCCTCTTCTGTGCATATATGGACTTTTGGAAAATCAGACTAATATAGCCAAACTATACAAGCCCTCGAGTATTCCCCTAAACAAACTTTGCAAACTTAAACTGCAGTAAATTATGGGGTTTGCAAAATCAGAAAATAATCTGTAATGGTAACTAAGATTGATTTTATATTTGGATTCAGCACTCTACCTAAACTCGAATTTTTACTAAAACTAATCATCTATTGTTTTATTAGATTATTTATTGCACCTCTATTTATATTACAGATGCCAGGATGAGAAATTAGCTATTGCTTTTAGGTGTTATAAATACATAAATTAAATTGGGTATTATATATAGCTCTGTACACAACGTGTCTCTGTGACACTCACTATTTTTCTTGTACAAGATGTCTGTAAAATTCCAAGCCTAAGACTGCTTTAGCTGCCTAAAATCTAAACAGTTGCAGAAAGCCGAAACTTCTGTGTCAACTCTATGAAATTAGGAGGCAGAAGGCTACGCCCTTCGGTATTACAATTACATAGATCAGGGGAAAAAAAAAAGAATTCAAGACTTAACAGTGCAAATTTTTAAATATGCCAGATGCATGGTAATTTTAAGTGCCGTTACAAGTTACGGCAAGGGAAAGGTGTTGCTTTCAGATTTGGAAATGCCTACTACAGCCTAACCTCTTTGTCAACGCATTTGCAGCTTTGCAACATCCATTTCTAAATGAATTACCTTATGGAGGAAACCAAAAGGCAGAAAACTAAAGAAATAGGGGTCAAATTCCTCCTGTGAGATCTACCTTGTAAAATTATCCAGAATGTAATAATACCATGTTATTGACTTAAGCACAGTTCCCTGTGACATGCTGCAGCTGACCTGTAATTTTTATCCTACATGTTGCCAGCACTATTAAAATGACACTTGTGAATGTAAATTAAGCTCACAAAGGGGACAGATTGTATGATTCTGGTTTCTCTCAGATGCCTGTAGGCTATCACAGGTTCCATATGTGAAGTAATTATGTTCACTGAAGGAAAGAATAAATGCTGTCAAATTGTGTACTGAGAGAGAAAGCAGCTATTATATTGCAGTAGTCACTGGAGCATTGCCTCGGAAAGTGGAAAGATGTATAAGAAAATAATAATAAAAAAGAAAAACTGGAGCAGAGCTATATTAAATATAACCTTTAAATGAGTAGCTGCTTTTGAATATATATTACACAAAGTTAATATTTCACAAATAAAAGTATTTCAACTCCTTAATCGTATTTTCTTCCTCACATCTAGAGAGCACAGGGCAGAATATTTATCAGAGGGGTAAAGGGCAGATGGAGCATCTTTTAGCGTTCTGTGTTTCCCCAGTGAGAGGAGCCCTCCGACACCCCAGAGATGCTGTCCCCACCTCCTTCCCCACCACAAACCTCCTCCCCAGGGAGCTGTGCAGCAGCCAGCATCCCTCTCCGGCAGGTTGGAGGTGTCCCAGCCCTTAGCCCTGCTTTCCCCACCCGATCCATCCCTTACAGCCAGCTCCAAACCTCCCGCAGACCCTGAGTAAGGGCAATGAGGCTGGGCACGGGCCCTACGGAAGACTGAAGGAAGGTGTGTGGCCCCCGTGTAGCAACCTCGGCCGTGGCACCACTGCAGGAGGAGCGGCTTCCATCATGGAAGTCGACAGAGCCGCTAAAAGGAAAGGCCACGCTCCCATCACCCCCTCGGCTGCAGCGCGGTCCTGCTCTCCTGCGCCTGGAGGGGGTGAACCTATATTTAGCCCAGCGAGGTCTTCAGCTGCGAAAGTGGCACTTTTTAAAACCTTTTGCTTCGTGGGAGCCAAGGACACCAGAAGTGAAGAAATATATATATATATACCGAGTCTAAGTGCTTGCGGGGTTTTGGATTTTCATCCAGAAATAAAACAAAGAAAGAAAGGAAGTTAAGGTGCTTTGGAAACAGCCCTGAAAAACACAAACAGGAAGGCACATTTTCTGACGGGGTGTAACCACAGATGTAGAGCTCATGAAGAAGTCCACAGCACTGAAAAACAGGAGCTGAACGCCTCTGTGTGTTTTTACTGCTTACTGGAGTAGCATCACTGAGCTGGGCACTCAGGAGCTTCCCATCCCCATGGAACAGGGATGCTGCCGCAGTGCCCCATTAGCACTAGTTCTGGATTTCCAACCGCAGTCTTAATAGGTTGCAAAAATAACTGAGGCCGAGCACCTTTCCAACACAGCTCCGCTCCGTGCCTCCCAGCTGCCTGCGCTGCCGGTGCCTGCAGGTGTACTGCTGACCGGACTGCCTTAGCAGCAGCTCGGGCCAGGAGAGCCAACTGCTGAGAGGCAGGAGAGCAGAGAGAGCAGGCTGGCCAGAGAGGTGGCACGATGCATTTATTAGCTACCCAAGCACCGGACTCCTTATGTGGCCCAGATCCTTGCCTGCATTCATCTAATACTCAAAAGCTAACATGTACAGGACAGCAAATCCGTCAGACTGCCTAAGGTGTGAAGGCAGCTCTCGGGGAACCAAAGCAACTGCTGAAGCAGAGGTGATGCCTGGAAGCTCCCATTCCTCCTCCTTCTCCCAAAGCCACAGCCAGCTGCCAGGTGATGCTGTGTGGAAACAGCCACACTAGATCTTCAGGGTCCTTCTCCAAGTGGGTGATTTTCCCGACTGGCACCATTGGGTAATTTGGGTAATTAACTTGCATCCAAGGATCCAACCTGATTCTGGGCAAACACAGTTTACAAGCAGAGTGTTGTTCCGCTTCAGCCAGCACCTCTCCCTGGAGTCCATGCTCATGGGAGCACTATCCACCAAACCCTCCTGGCCGTGTTAGCAGTAACAAGAGATTAGGTACTGGAACTGGTATGTCCCATCGAAGCCAAAGCGTGTAGAAAAACCATTCTGTTTGCATAACATTACAT
This sequence comes from Rhinoptilus africanus, assembly GCA_013400135.1. Lineage (NCBI taxonomy): Eukaryota > Metazoa > Chordata > Aves > Charadriiformes > Glareolidae > Rhinoptilus > Rhinoptilus africanus. Next base: position 513,554 of record VXBO01006266.1, on the reverse strand, counting down.
TTCTGGTTTTGTGAAAACAGAAACAACGACTTTTTTTTTGAGGTTTCTTAGGATAAATAATCCACCAGTCAGCTTTTTCAGTTTCTCCATGGAAGCCATTTTACAACTGCATGTTGCATTTCGTAGACTCCTTCATCACAGAGAAGAATTAATTGCACTGAACACCAGGAAATTTTCTTTCATCATTTCTGGGCCACATATGGACTGTATTTCTACTGCTGAAGAAAAGGGCCCCCAGGCTGCACCAGGGCCATCAGACACAGCACAGCTCACATCTGTTTACCTAAACTCTCTCTATGTGTTAAAATAAAGTGGTTATAACTGAATTACCCTCCATGAAGAGGGCCTGGAACATCCTGTCCCTGCTTATCCTCCAAGTGCCCAGGAGCAGGATACCCCTGCTCCAGCCCTGGTGTATACACCCCTTGCCTGAAAGTGCTTCCAAATCACTTTTGTTTCTCCATACCCAGTGCTGTGACAAAAGCAAAGCACCACCCCATCTCCTTATTTTGGTCACTGCTTTTCCACCCCATCTTCCAGGGTAAGAGCAAACATCACCTGGATCCCAGCAGGGACGCACAGGGTGTGCGGTCCCCATTCCCCTCCCACCACAGCCCGCAGCCTGCAGCCCCACGCACCCCCCGGCCACTCGGACTGTTCATACCAACACCATCCTCCGCAGGACCAAACCCTGCCGGCAAATTCCCACCAGGGATCCTCAGCAAAATCAACTGATCACCTCTTTGTTCCAGGCTGGCCTGATAAGGAGAGGATTGCGAGTGCAGCACAGAGCACAGACACAAGCCCAGAGCAAACTCTTCCATCCCACGCACATCCCTTACAGCTCACACCGGCTCCTGCAGGCTCCGGAAGCAGACCCTAGCTAGCTGCTCTTTCATTGCCGTTCCCTTCCAGTGGGTAGGCGGCTAAGACACAAGGGGCAAACCCACCCAAGCCCAGCAGAGTTCAAGCACTCCGCAGGACGAGATAGCTGCCAAGGGCTGGGGCGAGAAATCCTCCTCCGTGCCCCCCAGCCCTGTCCCCCACGGCTGTCGGTCACCGTGCGGCGCAGAGGAGCACGGCGCAGGGCACAGACCCCTCACCTCGCCTGCAGCACCCCTCTGCAAACCCCCCCCCAGAAATGCACACCCCCTGCCAGAGAGTTTTTGGGGGGTGGGGAGAGCTTGTGCATAAATGGATAGCACTGCATTGCGCAGACCATTAATACCAACTGGCCACGGCTGGGAGGGCAGTTAGATGGGCAGACAGCCTTGACTGTTTCCAATTAAGCCCAGTAGCACTTGTACAGCACACTACTGCAACTTCTTCTTTAAATAAAAACCCGAAACCAACTACCACTTCCTAAGCAGCTCAAAACTATTAAACAACTGTTTGCAGGGTAGCTCGTGTCATCCGTGGGAGGCTGGAACGTAATGCAGAAATGAGAGGGCTTTTTCTAGTTGGCAGCATTGACAGCAACTATAATGTATGACTCTCTTGGATGCAGCGTGGCAGAAGCAGGGTGAGGATCATCCAGTGCTATTCGCTAGAGAAATTGATACACGTAAAAAAAGAGAAGGCAGAACCAAAGATCTCAGGATTGTGGCAGGAAGGACGGAGGAAGGGCGGGGAGAGAGGGAAAGACCTGGTTTGGTCTTGCAGTTTTCATAAGGATTTGTGGGGTAATGTTGTGTAAAGGTAATACAGCTGGATCTTAATAATAATGACTAGAACCAACTCTCCATGTTAACTGACCTTTAAATATTATTGTCCCTTTCAGTTTACCAAAAAGACATTTACTTCATGAAAGATGTTATTCAACTCTGTTTAAAGATCCAGTAGGCTAAAATATGCTAAACTGACATTTAGAATTATCTCATAACACTTTTTTATGATAACTCATATTATTTCCATGTGATTTGAATATGAGATTTTATTTTTTTTTTAAATGTATTTTGAAACCATTTCAAATAATAGGCAGATATTGCCTGGACATTCAGGTTATCTGTAATGATATTAGGGCCTTTCTCAACAGCTGAGTAATTACTTCCTTATTATGCTCAAGGCAAGTTGAAATCACATGCCCTGCTCAAGATTTAAACCTACATCACAGAGGCAAAGGAAGCATTCAGACTGACATTTTACATACCTAACTGCATTTTTTATAATAAGGAGAGCATCTGTGGTATATTGCCTTGATAATCTGTGAAATGAAGACAACTGGGAGCACCAGAAAAAAATAAAAATAATCCATTGTGTTCAGGGGGGAAGGACAGCAGTACTCAAGTAAAGGTAGATGTATTGATTGAGCCTCCATTCAGTCATCACCCAGGGCCCTTTTTAGACAGGGCCACGTGCGGGGAGACCATTGCTTTGGGCAGCGGAGCGAGGCGGGCAGCCACGTGCGTAAGCGTGCCAGAGCCCACCCCGGCTGCTGTCCCAAGGGCTGGGTGGGCAGATTGCACCCTGATGTCCCACTCCTTGTCCTGGCCCCCGCAGCAAACACAGCTGCCCAGTGCTCCTCCCCTCCACGGACACACCACCTGCCCTTTGCAGAGCCACAATCCCAATTTTCCCACATCCCTGAGACAGCTCCAGCCTCCAGGTCCTCCCTCCCCTGCCAAATACTCCAAGTCCACCTCCAGACGTGTTGGGCATCACAAACCATACTTGAGAAAACAACAAACACTTCTTATTCCTTCTCACCCCTGTCCTCCATACGAGGGAGGAGAGAGGTTCAAGTTCTGATGCCCTTAAACTGGACAGAAAGCAGGAGGGTTTGCCCAGCGACAAGCGAAGGCAAAACTATCCTTCATTTTTCAAATTCTACATTTTCTTACTCTGCAGCATCACTTTCCACCCCAGGGACCTGCCTGCTGGGGCTGAGGCACATTATAGCCCACCTACCCTCAGTGCCTGGTGGGAGAAGGGGCCCTTTCCCCAGGCATCCTTAAGCTCCTAGAGGAGGGAAAATCAGCACAGATTGCTGATGTGCCAAGAACGTGGGTAAGTGAGGACACGGTAAAGTAACGCACGATAATAAACGCCGTCCAGCAATCTGCTTCGGCACTCCTTGTTATAGTCTTTCATAATGAAAGAGAAAGGAATGGTCATTTACGTGACAAAATGCTGGTAAATGATTAAAAGCAGCACACAAAATCAGCAAAGACCTGAAGGGGAAGCTACAAAGAAAACCATCTCTTGTGAGAATTTTAGTATTCTGTGATTTTGCAAAAACTAAATAAGCAAAGATGAATTGAGTAATAAGAGGAAGAAGGCTAATTTCTTGAATAAAATCTGTAATATTTTCTAAAAACAAATGCTAGTTACGAAGCCCTCATAGGATGTGTTTTTGTTCAGGTCAGGTCTTATTTCATCCACAGTATTTTTAATGTTAGTAATCTAAAGCAGACAAACCTCATTTTTAATTGGATATAACAGTTCTTTTCAATTGAGCTAGCAGCAAAGTATATGCAAAATCTAAACAGAAGACTCCGATAATATAATCATGGAATATCTAACTGGAGTACAGCTCTACTGTGGAAACATGCTATTTATCAGTTTTGCATCTCCCAATGAATTTTTAAAAAGCATTATCTGTTTTCTGATTTCAACATTTGTTTATTGAGTTCTGGTAAATTCTAGGTCAGATATTATACACTTGACAACAGAATCAACTAATTATGTTAGAAAATCACAGCGATAAGGAAATTGCACACTAAATACGTTATATCCAAGCAACAGCAGAAGGTAAGTTTGTTTTTCATTTGCTGTGGATTGCATAAGTTGGTAAATGTTTTCTGGCAAGTGTCCTTCAAATTCCAAAAAGAATGCATCTATTTTATGGCATTATCTCATTTTCTATTATATTTGTTTATATCTCTTCAGTGAAACCATATTGTTATTAAGGGTATTGTTATAATAGAAAATTGCATTAGCTTTTAAAACCCTGTTCTATTTTATGTGTATATAAATAGGAACATTATGATCATGCAAGATTCCCATTTGTCCTTGCTATACTCTTGACACTGCTATAAATGCAAGCAGAGCACCAAGACCTTACCAGGGCTTAAAATATCGCCCCTTTGATTAGCTGCATAGACATCTTTTCTGCTTTTAGCATGCAAAATCTCGCCCTGCTGGTTATGTACTGGAAGAAGAGCAAACACTGTATTTCTCTTTACCTTTCTCCACCAAGACGGGTCTCCGTACATCTGTATTTGTGTAGCATGGCGATAGCAAATCACCCAACATCCACCAGAGGAGTGGGTTTTGAAGACCCTTAGGTGGCTAATGGCAGTGAGGTGGCTAATCCCAGGTGCCTACTGGGGAAAGGCGAGGAGGGCTGTCACTCTTGGGCAGGCACTCTGAAGGGATGCGGGGCACCCAAGGCTCCATTGTGCAATTATTTCTGAAAGCGCAATGCAGAAAACCACCGTGGGCATGGAAGTGCCTGCTCAGGGACAGGAGAGCCTAGATTTCCACCTGTAGAGACAGCCCAGCCCGCAGCCCTCAACCCCAGAGCTCAGGATCAAGCCAGGGCTGGGTGAGGGCACCAGACACAGTGCAGTGAAGGGCCCGAAAGGAGACCGGGATGCTCTATGTCCCGGCAGCAGAGGGCCATGTCCCCTGGCCACATGCATGCAACACTGATGCTCTGATTACGCCCTGAGATAGGAGGCTCATTTTTTAGGCATAACAAAAACGCTTTCAAAAATTATCAGCAAGTCTTTGCATTACTGACAGCAATTAATTCTGTGGCTGCTGAGAAATCAAACAAGTTTGGGTGATTTCATGCACCTGATGACCCCTTAAAAGCTGTGAATTTTGAGAGCAATTCTTTTTCTTTTTTTTTTTTTTTCCTGGATAAGATGGAATTTAATTTCAGTGTCTTTAAATGTTTTACAGAGTGCGGTTGCGTCTCTTTCTCCCTACTGGAACACCCTGTAGTTCAAGGAGCGCAAGGGCCTGTGATTACAGGGCAGTTCCCAGTCAGATACACCATGTAATCAGGGCTGATGTATAGTGCTACACTCCCAGAACCCCCCAGAAGAGTCTGGTCTAAAAAGTTCTCTGAATCAGGGTAATTACAATATTAATCACAATCCATTGAACTAAAGTGGAATTAAATACAAATTTTCTGTTTATATAGTAAGCGCTGAATGACAGTAAGTTAGCGACAGCCTTTTTGGTCTGGTTTAACTGCCTAACATCTGGAGAACATTATCACAGAGTCATCAGCCGTTTGGCCGGTGCCCAATATGGAAGCAGTTTTACCCTCTTTTCTCTAAACATCGGCACAGCCTCGCAGAAACATGCGTATTTCTCTTTTCTCTTCTTGAAACGTTCTCTTAAGTAGTTTCAATATTGTAGAATTTAGATGGGATAAGCCACTTGTTTCTGTTTAGAAAGCAAACAAAATTGGACCAAAATAAGAAGCCAATTTTAAACATTTGATTTAAACAAAGATAGTGCTACTTATGAGAGTCTGTGGTAAAAGGAGTTGTTCCAGCTATTTAAACAATTTAATTACACAGCCTTTCACAGTACAGAAGAGACAGATTACTAGAAAGTTGAAAACTGTATGCCCTTGTTCCTATATAAATATGTACACATAACTTATCACTGGTTACTACCAAATTTATATGAAGAGTAATTTGGTCTTTATTACAGTTGCTGTGCTTGAAAAGAACCTCTTTACTTATGAAGAATCATTTTTTTCTTTTTTCTTTTTTTTTTCCTATAGTAATGAAAAAACACAGTTGTCAGCATAATATCCTGACATTCAGGATGCCAGCCTGTCTCTACTGGAGTCAGATGTGAAAATAAATAGATATTAAACTGTCAGTCAATGAAATTACAAAGTCAAGAGCAGCTCTAGCTGCGATCCTGTGTGTTCTGTTTGATGGACACAGGTGTTTAAGTGTTATGAAATCCAGCAGAGCCTCAGAGTGAATAATGCACCTTCCAGCAGTCCTGCCTTAGCCAGAAGAGCTGCAATGAGCTCCCCTCTCACCCTGAGGCCCCCCAAGCAATCCATGTGCCCTAAGAAAAGGACCAGAAAGGCCTTCCAGGTTTATCGGAGCCAAAACCTAAGAAATCTTAAAGCCTGCCTTATGGTGCATGTTGAACAATCGAAGCCGCACTTCTCTGTAACTGTGAAGGTTGGTCCCCCTGGCTTTGCATACAAATCTAAGGCAGATGCCCAAAATCCACATAATTTATTTATTATTCATAAGGCACTTAAAGTCAATCATCTGTCACTAATAAACATTAACACTATTAAAAATTAATGATCATCCTACAGCATGCTGAGACAGATTCTTCTTTCTGTTTGATAAGTATTGGAGCAAAGTACACGGCTTTCATTTACTGACTCTTAAAGCGTTTATGCTTTGTATAATGCTGCTACTTCAGCTCCTCCTCCAAACCCCAGTGACCCTCTTCTCTTGGGATGCCAAGAAATGATCAGTCTCGTGAGAAGAGCTTGAAAGGATGGATTTGGATACAAATATGTATCTGCAGAGAAGAAAAATAAATCACAGACTCAAGGTTATCACGCAGCACAAGCCTTTGTGATTACAGGGCTTTTTGTCTCCGTTTCTGCTCTCTGCTAAATAGTACCATGTCTGTGGCAGGGGACACGTGTCCCTGTGCTCTCTGCTGTACAGGAGGGTCCCGGCACAGGTACGGTACCACAACTGGACAATGAGGCTGGAAATAACAAGTCTGACGAGACTACCTGAGAGTCTCACAAGCTGGAACAAGAAAAGGCTTCCTGAAGAGCAACTCAAAAAGGTAACTTCACCAAAGGTCCGCAGAGTGTCGCAGGGCACTTTCTTCTCTTAGTGGGTGGGAGGCAAAGCCCACTGCTAGAGATGAAGGAACAGCTTGCACCTTAACCCTCAAAAGGACATTCCCTCTAAAAGTAAAAATCATCCTAGACCCTTCATCTTTTGTGTTCACGTTTTCAAATACAAATCTTGGGGAATACATTTTCCCCTTACCTTTATCACATTTCTGTCTTGCAGAGGCAGAACTCGTGATTCAGAGCTCTTACCTAACACACACGCATCGTGTTTTGTCCTGCTCCTCATTTTAGCAACTACTTAATTGTGGGAGCGCGGGAAGTATACTAGAAATAATTGCTTGGTACACAATTGATTTTGTTAAAACACAGATGAATAAATCTGACTAAACCTGCATTAAAGCCCACTTTAGTAGTAGAAGAAAAGAGCCACTATGATTGTGTGCATCAAATCCAACTAACCTCAAATTTCTTTGAGTTATATCAAACCCCTAAAACCAAGCTAAACTTCATATCTCAGTATTAATGATATAGTGGGAAAACTTGCCAAGATAGGAGACGTATTAATCTTCCTCTTGCAATTTACATTCTAATATCTCAGTGCCAAACCATTTTTCATAGAAAAACAGTGACTGTTAAGAAATATAAAGATCTGTAAGTGGAATTAAGTGACTGCAATCACTCTGTTTTCTTTCCTTACTCATGTTCCACATGAAATAACTAACAAGGATTTGCAAAGAGCAGCTATCAAAACTAAAAATGTACAGACCAACTGGAAAAACATGATGCCACAGAACCACATTCACTCTGCTGAGGACTGAGGAGGGTTTATGCTACATACGTGCTACCTTCGTATCAGCTGTTGCCTTTAGAAATGAAACTTGGGTTCATCAGAAAAAATGCTTTCATCCAAAACTAATTCAGGGTACAGCAGTCAAAAAGTAGTAAGAACTCCCTGCAATGCCCTCAGCAAGACCTGAAGAAAACTTTTTTCAGATATTGCAGAGCATCAGGGACCGGTTCAGTGCCTGGTACACCATTTTTACATCTGCACATCTCCCAGATTTCCGTAGAGCCACACAATGGTGGGCAGCTCCATGAGACATGACTAGGGAACTGACACATACCCTGCAGTCACATACACACAAATGAGCCCCACAGAAACTGTTCGGAATAGAATTATTGGGCACAACCATCTAAATCTGAGGCTGAAGACTGTTCTGAACAATACTTTTTAGACATACCATCTTGTCCTGCTGCCCGTTCTCCACTGCCAATAGACTTCTTCCTAATTTGTCTCCTTTTTAGTTTAGAATTCATGCACTGTCAAGCCAAGTTACTCTTAAAAGAAGAATGGGAATTACAGTCAAGAAAAAGATATATTAAAGCCTCATTATTCAAACATAAAAATGCAATGAAAATGTTAACCAGCTTTCCCTAAGGTGAAGGTGTTTATTGCTAAGTTTTTGCAGCACAATTACATTCAAACAGACAACTGCTAGCTTAAAATAAAGCATTTATTTTTCTGAATCTACATAGGAGAAATGGAAAAACACCTTGAAAGTAAGCTGCCTCATATCAAATACTTACCCTAAAAGCTTTTCTATTAAAAACATTAGATTTTTAAGAATAATTTTGAGAAAATCAGGCAGCTAAAATACAGTGCATGATTTTCCCTTCTTAAATATGAATACCTTGCACTGACTGGGTAAGTTTGGAATTTATATTCACTTCTAAACCAAAACCTGATGCTTTTTTACATTATGCTGTGCAAGCCACATCCCCAGAGATTGATTGCAGTTAGCCCAGCACGGGCACAGCGGACAGGCGTACATGGGGCGGTTCACGCTCCTGACTGCCGCCCCGGAGCAGCTCCCAGACCCCAGGGGCTGGCAACTGCAGGGTCTGGGGAGCGTTTCAACGTGAAGCTGACCTGTGTCTCGGATGGGCCAGCGGTAGGCATGGCACAGGCTTCTGCGACACCAGCAGCAGAGGTGCTGGATGAGGTGAGGTGTCCATGGGACACCGAGCCTGACAGGCTGCCTGCTGGTCCAGTCCCTTTGTGTCCCAGCCTGCCCTCACTGTAGGGCTTCGTCCCCCCAGACGGGGTGTCTCAGCTGTCCTGGCTGCTCCCCTGCCCTCCATTCTTAGGTGAGCCACCCAGGTGTCGCCTTCTTCCCACCTGAAGAGACACAGATCCCCTTTGCCTCCCCAGATGAAGGCGATGCGATGCTGCTCCCAAGGCCCATCTGCAGACCCATCAGAGGCCACACAGACTATATTTAGCCAGGGACTTCGTGCGGGCTTCTGGCACAAATGACTCGGTGAAAAACCTAGCAGGAGGTGATATGGCCCATACTGGGCCAGAAGAAACAGCAACTCTGCAGCACCAGTATTTATAGACATGACCGAGGGCTGCTATCTGTCTCTTTCATGTGATTGCTGGACCACAGACTATGGACCATCTGCCTACAGTCCATTATCACAATCTGTGAACAATTATAGGCAGGATATTTCATCTCAGGAAATGGCAAAGTTAACAAAAAAGGCACTGAAAAAAGCCAGAAAACAATCAGAAAGCAAGCAACAAAACTGCAGTCAAACATTGCACAGATCCCCATGTGCCAGTCCTTGAACCCAGTAGCACTTCGTTCCCAGACCCACCACTACCACACCAGCGGCTCCAGAGCAAAGATGACTCCTGCTGCTGCTGAGGCCACACCACAGCACGTGCCTGCCCCTGTGCAAAAGCAAGCACCTGATCACACCGTCTGAGACCTGAGGGCACCGTTACCCTGCACTGGGTGCAGGAGGCCCGAGGGCAGGTATCATCAACATAGAATCACAGAATCATCAAATTGTTTTGCTTGGAAGGCACCTTTAAGATTAACAAGTCCAAGCATTAACCCAGCACTGCCAAGTTACCACTAAGCCAGGTACCTCAGCCCTACATCTACACGTCCTTTAGATACCTCCAGGGACGGTGACTCCACCACTTCCCTGGGCAGCCTTTTCCAATGCTTGATGACCCTGTCAGTGAAGAAATTTTCCCTAATATCCAATCCAAACCCCGCCCTGATGCAACTTGAGGCCATTTCCTCTTGTCCTATCAGCTGTTACTTGGGAGAAGAGACCGACCTCCACCTCGCTCCAACCTTCTTTCAGGTAGTTGTGGAGAGTGATAAGGTCTCCCCTCAGCCTTCTCCAAGCCAAATAACCCCTGTTCCTTCAGCTGCTTTTAAGATTTGTGCTCCAGAGCCCTCACCAGCTTCATTGCTCTTCTTTGGGCAAACTCCAGCACCTCAATGTCTCTCCTGTATTGAGAGGCCCAAAACCAAACACAGTACTCGAGGTGCTGCCTCACCAGTGCTGTGTGTAGAGGTACAATCAGTTCCCTAGTCCTGCTGGCCACACGTGCCACGTTACTGCCTTGAATTGAAATGTTCAAAAACCCTTTCAAAGCCAGCAGCGGAGCTTGCACCAGAACTGCCAGCCCTTCCTCAGCCTGCCCTGTCTCTTCCTGCTCCATCACCACCTTCCGCTCCCTTGTGCCATGACGGAGCTGCAGCTGTCCCAGGGCCCTCTGCACCCCCTGCAGCAGGAGACAGAGTGCTCCAGGGGCACAGCACTGATGATGCACGGGACCTCCACTGGAAAGGCACGGGGGGGGAGGACAAAAACTTACCACTCCTGGCCTTTGGTCTGTGGTGCTGCTGCAGACAAAGCTGGGGAGATGGTCATTGCTTCTGGGTTGGCTTGCTGTCCCGGAGCGGAGAGTGGCAACGTGTGGTCAGCAGGAGATGTTGTTTGTCAGTGCTGCCTGTTCCCCACCTGCAGGCCATGGGTGCAGTGAGGGACCATCCCTCTCAGAGAAGCCCACTGAATCCCTAAGCAAAAACTCCCTTCTGGGATGAGGCTGTTACGACGGGGCTGGGGAAAGGCTAGATCTTGGGATTTTACCCTCTCCTCATCCTTGTCTCCATTGCATGGCCATCATCTTGGAGCTGAGCGTCCCTACCCACAGCCCACCCTTTGACTCAGGACAGCTCGGATCCAGACCAAGCAGTGTCTGCTCCTCAGCGCCCCTGGGATGTCCCCTTTGGTCAGCCAACGGCTAACTCCAGGAGAAAGCTGCCTGGAAATGCCATGCTCCCTTCCACCCACTGATGGTCAGGGTGGGAAAGGGAAGGAGTTCTGCGTACTGAATGGCCCAAGGAGAGCAGGAGGCAACCGACTGCTGCCCAGCACTGCCTGCTGTCAGGGTGAGAGGTGAGGCTGCCAGTTCCACCGCAAGATAATTCCAGTTCAACTGGTGCTGTGGTCCTGGCGGGGACTGGGGACATGCGTGCCCTGGCTGGGAGGAGAGCCTGTAAAGATCTGACACGAAGTCCTGCTTTCCCCAGGTGTCATGCTCCAGGTGGGATTCTCCAAGGATGCCCCGGCAGACAGTGTTGGATGGGATGGGGTAGCTGTACAGCTGCCGGGGAGGCAGCGTGGGATGGTGTTGGTGAGCTGAGCCAGCTTGAAGAGTGAGAGAAAGTACGCACACGCAAAAAACCCTGCATCAGCCTTCAGCATAGTCTGAATAATTAGTGGTTTCTTACAACAGGGAAATTGTACAGAAAGTAAAAGTCCAACTGCCTTAAAACAACAGATACTCTCAATTCATTTCTAATTTATGCACTCTTGTCATATGAAAGCCACTTGCTTAAGCTGCTTTTCTATCTATTTGCAGTCTGTTCAGACACACAACGCTCAGTAGGGGTCTGTCTCCATGATTCATTGGCTCAGATTTCCTATAGAGTTTACATGATGTCTACTAAGCCCCATACAGTTTTGTATCCATTATAACCAGGGACAAGCAAGCAGGGCTCAGGAGGCTGAGCATCCATCTAAGAATAGCTTCCTGTCTTCCAGCTCTCTTCACAACAAATGAACAATGGGTACATTTTACCGGCTAGCACTGCACGGTGAGGGGAAATTACAGGAACTTGTCTCAGTTAAATAAGGGAAGAAGCATTTAGAGTGAAGCTCCTTAAATGAGCAGGTCAATAACTAGTTTACTGAGACCAAGGCACACAGCTAATGAGAGAATAAAGAATTATTCTTGTCAAGAGAAAAAAAGATGCTGCCCTGGTTTTGTGCTAAATAATTACATTCATTATGTTTAGGACAGCCCTGCAAGTGGTCTTTTGCACTAGTAAATTCATTAGCAAAGCTAATAGGCAAACTACTATTGGGGCAAATTTAAACGATTGCAATAGGATGGATGGCAAAGATGGGGAAAGGTAGTATGAGAGCTAAGAGCCAAAGTCAGCTTTAAGTATAATTGAATTTATCTTCTCATCAACTTTAAGGCCTCCTTCTGGGCTTGAAACAAGGAGAGGAAAAGCCATTGGAACAAAAGGATATTCACTTGATTGGATTTGTTGCTAGTTTTTCCAGCTTGCCAAGCTGTCTAAACTGACCTCTTGACACATGACAACCATTATAAATCCAACAAAAATTAAAACGTTAACTAAATTGTCTCAAAGTTTCCAAATGACAAAGGATCTCAAACGTGTCAGGAAGCCATCTTCCCAGCAGAAATACTGAAAAACTAACCAGACTTTGAATTTACCCAGAAGTTCACGTAACTCACCTGAGCAGCAGGATGAGGTAGGATGCAACGTGTTCAGGCAAGAGTCACGCTCCCAGAGGGGCTGCGGAGAAGGGCCAGCAGGATCGCCCCCCATGGGTTAGGAGAGCAGCAGCATGTGGCCCCGTGCGAGGCACTGCAGCGTGGTGGTGGTCCTCCCTGGAGGGCAGGGGTGGCGGTGGTCCTTCCTGCAGCCTCAGGTTGCAGTCCTCCTGTGAGCGCAGCCTGAGCTTCAACACGCCACCAACGCGTACGGGCCATCATCCCTCTCTGGTACCCTGATTCAGGCTAGCTACGTACTTAGGTAGACACCAGCGCGTTAGGTATGCTTAACTAAGTTTTTCTTTTACAGCTACATTTTTAAATAAAGAGGTTAGAGTCTGATAAAATCACTGGAGGAGCTGTGGGCATAAGTACCTCTTCTTTAATCATGCTCTGCCTAGACCGTAATCACAGAAGCTTCAGAGATACAAATGCAGCACATTGAGGTGAGCCTAGAAAATGATTGAAATCAATTTAGCGAGTCTGTGGAGCACAGCGGTAACACGTGTAGGACAGAGCAGACTGCCTACGGCAGTGTCTGGCACTGACCACCATCTCCGGGCAGGGCTCTGCAGCCCCCCCACCCCACAGGGCTGCCTTCGCTGGCAAACTGAGATACAGGGGAATGGAGACTATTCCTGTGATTGGGCTGAGTCCAGGACATAGCTTTGGCTGGAAAAGCAGGAGGGATTTTTTTTTTATAACGCTAAAACATTTTTCAGCGTATTAAAAGTGAGATTCCAAAGTGTTTTTTTCCTAAAAATAACTTTACTGCTATGAAATGAAAATGTGTTATGATTGTAAAAACTTACTAAAAAAAGTGGGAAAAGCATCAAATATTTAAGCTTTTTGCTTTAGATGCAGAATAAAAGTATCCTTTTCTTTTAACTTTGTGAAAAACTTATTAAACTGTCCGATTCAGGTTCAGCTGGGTTGGCTTCAGTTTTGCCCCTGAACCAAAAAGCTCTTATACATCATACCTGTGTCAAGCTGTTTTAAATGGACACTCAGTATTAGCTAAAGGCTTCCAAAAAGTAGCTTTTCAGTAATTGAATTTGGGAAAGACAGAAAAGGAGTAACTGTAATGAAGCCCATATCGTAAAAAAAAAAAGAGGGGGGGGGGGGGGAAAGGAAAAAAGTCTTCTTTGCCAAGTGGAAATGGGAATAAATGTTCATGGCTACTGCTGCAGCCCGAAAAGCCAGAAGGAACCTGAGGCTCCCCAGTAAACCTAGTTTAGAAACTTCCTCAGCTGATCTCTTATTTCTTCTGGCTAGTCGCCCAGTCAAGTTAGAAATTCAGGATCTAACTCCCGGTGAGAAATTGGAAAGATAGAATCACAGAATCATAGACTCATAGAATGGGGTTGGAAGGGATGTTAAAGATCACCTAGTTCCAACCCCCTGCCACAGGGGGACACCTCCCACCAGCCCAGGCTGCTCAAAGCCCCATCCAGCCTGGCCTTGAATGCTTCTAGGGATGGGGCATCCACAGCCTCCCTGGGCAACCTGTTCCTGTGTCTCACCACCCTGACAGCAAACAATTTCTTCCTAATATCTAATCTAAATCTACCCTCTTTCAGTTTGAAACCATTACCCCATATCCTATCATTACACTCCCCGATAAAGAGTCCCTCCCCATCTCTCCTGCAGGCCCCCTGAAGGGAGACATCCAGAGAATTAGGTGCCTTTACCTAAAGTAGACACTGGGGAAACACTCTGCACCTTTGTCATTTCAGTGAGAGCTGATCCCTTCCCTCCGGCCACCACTGACCACCCCCCCTGACAGCAGGTTCAGAGAGCACAGGCTGCGACACAAAAGGCTGATGGAGGTCCCAAAGAGTCATAACCCCTCTCTCCATTGCCAGAAGAAAACCAGTGATGGTCACCCTTCTCCGCCCCAACCTTTTTTCATGCATCCACAGCCTTCAAAACCAGATTGAAAAGGTGCAAAAAAAATCCGAGGTCTCTACATAGTGGCAAAGCTTCTTTCTTAATGAATTTTTAACTAATCATTTCCACAGGGAAGATGAAAACTGGATGATAACTGTTAAGAGTGTGGGAAGGGTGTCAAGGGGTGTTTTACTGAGGACGGGTCTAACAAGCACGGAGTGGGGAGAAGTCGGCACCTTGCTCTCTCCAAAGTCAAGAGCAGACCTGTTCTTCCTCACTAGATTTTTACCAGCTATTAAGTAATACAAACACTTTATGCAATCTTTATATTTTGAGAGTCTAAAAGTTCAATGATACAGCTGTTCAAGACTTGTTATGGCCAGAAAAGTGACTATAATAATGTCACCTTGTTCCTGCACTTATCTGCTTCCTCAAGTGTCTGCTCTCTTGTCAATATATATCCATTTTGCTCATTAATGCTAATGGGAACCGGGTATGCCAATCAGAGAAGCCTGACCTCTTAAGCTATACCTATTCTGCCTGCTAACAAAGCAAACTTTTAGTCACAATAAGCAAGAGAAAGCCAGCACAGGTGTGTCACAGGAACATGCATTATACTTTGCCCCACGCTGTGTTACCGCGGGTGATGCTTTATCCTCATCCCAGAACCTGAACACTTACTGAAGGTTAGTGATGAAGTACAGTGCAGGTCACGAACAACTGAGCTTCATTTTCCACAACTAGACACAGCAGCAGGCACTTAGAAAAAAAAATTATACTGGCTTGTAAATGGAACGATTTAATATGGAAGTAACTGATGGCAAATAAACATAGAATGCCAAGGCAACTGCTCTGTCACTGGCTGTACTGTACTCTGTTCCTTCCATTTCTTTAAAAATCAAAGCTAAGGAACGAGAATGTATTCAATCTTACCAAAGAAATCAATTTAGAATGTGAAATATACCCTTAAGAAGGGAGAACACTGTGCTCCTTCCTTTTCTAAGGAAAACCTTTTCTACAGACAGCACTGGGAAGGTCTAAACACCTGGCAGCTATGGCTAAGATTTTCCAGCCACGTAGCTGGAACCACTCTACAGTGCCATCCTTTGACAAATTCATTTGTGTGGTAAAACCTCAAACAGTAGCATATAAACGATGCGAATGGCAAAACATGTCCTTGTCTCGTTTCTTCGGCTACCTTCCAAGTGCATAGGCTGTTTCTCCAAACGTGTGATGCTTTCATATGTGCTCTGACCACCCATCAGATCACGACATGCTCGTTCTTGTTATCTACTCCAGCTAGTGGTGCTTGAACCCAGTCTCTTCTACAAACTAAGACTTTATTTCCTGACTTCCCACAGCAAAAAAGATTCATTGCTTATGGACTCCCATTGACAGGTGAATGCAGTCTCAGTGCTGCATCAGCGGCAGATTTGAGTCTTTTATCAATAGGTTTAGCCATAGAAATCTATACCTAGCTCTGAGAAGTACTAGCTACAAACAAAATCATGTCAGAACTGAAGAAACTGGTGAAAAGACACATTTATAGTTTGAGTGTGATTTCTGGGCAGGGGAGCAGCAGTGGAGCAGGGTCCCAGGGACGCTGTGTCATCTCCATCCTTGGAGGTTCACAAGAGCAGACCAGACGACACTCTGAGCAGCCTGGTCTGGCCTCACAGCTGACCCTGCTTTTAGCAGGAGGTCAGACCTAAGCCCTCCTTCAGTCCTTTCCCATACACTTTGGGACTGTGTGACATGAGGTCTCACTCAAAATCGCACCACCATCTTCACCCAGCCACAAGTCAATGAGATTCTTACCCTGCCCCTTCCCTGAGCGCATGGGCGTTTTGCTACACCCACAGACCACTTGCTAACACGTTCCTACACATTGTTCTGCCCTATCAGACAAACCCCCACATATTCCTATGTTACTTTTCATAGTCCTCCTTTCCTGGGAGCCTGTAGACTTTTCAGCGGTAGAATCCACAGGCCTTAGAGAGCCTCCTTGGTCTTTCTCAGCAGTTTGTCAGAACAGAGAGTGCTCTGAAGGGAACGGTAGCAGACACCTCTGATCTTCATTTACAATCATTCAGATTAGTGTTCTGCATTCACTGCTATTTATACCTTCTAACTTCTTGATACCTATGGCCCAGTGAACCTGTGCAAAACCTGTCCCGGGGTTTGTGAACATGGATTCAGTTTTTATGTTCACTGACTGCTAATGAGGCACCGTCCTGCCTTAATCCTGCATGAAATTAGGTACCTACTGTAAAACACTTGTCCCTATTGCTTTTCATTGATTGCACAGGCAATTAGGATCTGGCAATCATCGATAACAGCCATGAAGGGACGCCTTCTGCTCTCTTTATCTTATAAAGTTAACTTAGTTATACAAGTGGTCGAAACATGGCCCAGCATGCTTAGTCAAACTGTACCAGTAAAGATCCTTGAGGTCAGCATGGAGCTGGACTTCAGCATCAGACAGATCTGAGCAAAGTGCCAGGTAGCACCAATACCCAGATAGACCACGACACTGCTACCACTCACCGGACCCTACCTGCTGTTTCCAGTTTCTGAAAGCACCTTGTAAAAGGACAGAGAGCATAGAAACTAGGATTGTTTAGCCTAGAGAAAGAAGGATGAGGGGAGACCTTATTGCTTTCTACAACTACCAGAAAGAAGGTTCTAGTGAAGTGGAGGTCGGTCTCTTCTCCCAAATAACAGGTGATAGGACAAGAGGAAATGGCCTCAAATTGCATCAGGGGGAGTTTGGATTGGATATTAGGGAAAATTTCTTCACTGACAGGGTCATCAAGCATTGGAATTGGCTGCCCAGGGAAGTGGTGGAGTCGCCATCCCTGGAGGTATTTAAAGGACGTGTAGATGTAGGGCTGAGTTACCTGGTTTAGTGGTAACTTGTCAGTGCTGGGCTAATGCTTGGACTTGTTAATCTTAAAGATCTCTTCAGACTAAAACGATTCTATGATTCTATACATGGTACAGTGTCTGCAGCTTAAGCTTTTCAATGTAGCCAAAGCAAAATTAACTGTGCAGCTCCCCAAGACGTGTCTCTGTTGACTCAATCTGCTTTGGAAGGAGAGGAGGCAGAACTACAGCACCCACATTTTCCAATGTGAAGAGCCTGGCTATGGGCTCAGGAGAGGTATGGGACCTGGGGAAGGAGCTCTTGCTCCTGCATGTGAAAAGACCAAACTACAGTCCAGTTTTCCACTATTGCAGGTCTATGGGAAGAGCAAAACACAGCAAATTAAATTTGACCTAACAGTCCCAAACTGCTGATGGAAAAACTGGCTAGCACATCCGTGGCTGAATTTAGTTATTTTGTTTAATGTAACAAATTATATTACAATTATATATGACCTGTATTATTGGCCTTTAAATACAAGGATAATCTATGGCTTCTAAGTTTTCAGTTTATCCTCAAGCAATACTAATGGCAGCCCATAGCAGACACAGCTTTATCAGCGGGCAGAATATTGGAAATTTGAGGAAGAGCACCGCCATCTAACTGCTTACCTGTAACTGAGAAATTAGCATTCTTTCCAAGAGAAAAAAGGCTGAAGTTAATGACGTGATCATTGAACAATGCATGCAAACTTTCCACTGTGAAACATGATTTTACAAAGAAATATATGCACATTCCCACTTTGCCACAGTCTGATAAAAAAGGAAAGAGAGTACGGTACATACCACCAAATGGATGACGACTTCATATAACTTGTTCTGAAAGAAAGCAGCCTGTTGTTTACTGCATTTATCGACAATCTGTGAAAGTAGACCAGAAATCAGTCTAATTACCAGAGTGCCAGTTGTGCTTGTTAACACCAGCTTTGTGACCAAATGTTATTCCACAGTTGTCACATCACAAGAAGGTTTCATTACTAACATAATAGTGAACAAGATCACATGCCTGGCTATTGATTGATCTGCCACACAAAGGAAGGACATTGTTGTCTCTATTATAACCAGTTACATCTTTGTCTGCCTGTATAATATGCACAGGAATGTATCATGAGCAGTTGCTGCAGTGTTTCCTAATTTCGGCCTGTTAGCCCATTAACATCCCATTAGGATTTGCAGACTTTACCACCAGAGAAGAAATGACCTTGCCATAACTCTGTCTTGTACAATCTTCAAAAAAATTGTTTTAATCAGCCTGCATGCAACGGATCCTACAAGGACTGAGACTTACTCAACATTTGCTTTATAAATGTATCATTTCTGCCAAATCAAAAAGTATTTTAATTCTTTCCAGACACAATTAGGAAACACTGCAGGAACAGTAGAAATATTCATCATTACTGCAGTTGAATGGCCCTGAAAGAACTATGTCTTAGACCAGAGAAATACTCCGCTAACAAGCACCTCAGACAAAATGAACTAACACTGACCCTCAGACCATCAAGATATTGCTTTCCATTCACTGACCGGTCATAAATGTAAACAACTGCTTTCAGGCCTGTTGTTAATATTAGAAGTGAACAGTCTTGTTTATTTTTCTAGGAACTCAATAAATATTATAATATAAAAGTGGATTTGTTTATCATTGTGAGCCTACAGAAAAACAAGCATGCCTCATCATCTTATCTGATGATGAATGATTTATCAGGCAGAACGCGAATCTGCTTCTGAGTCTATTTTCCTGTTTATGCTTGTTGAACAGATACAATTTAATGAAGAATATAAAGTACTTAAAAATCTGTCTACCATTAATAGTTTAATTAAACTGACATGTACTTCAAAAACAGAGAGACAGAAAACATTCATTTTGGTTATAAAGGGCATGGCATTATTAAAGTGCAATTAAAAACAACATTCACTTACAATTAATAGCTAAAACAATTTAATTATTTAACATTTGATTGTCAGTTCTGGCTAACTTAGCCACCTCAAGGTAGGTATGGTTCTTTGGTCCTCTTGTAAAGTATATTACGTAGCTGCCATCACACTGCAAAGACCCAAGCACAAGCTAACAAGTTGCTCCTGAGCAATATCTCACTGTAAATCCCCTGACAAACATTGTCCTGTGCTATTGTCCCCTGGTCCCTCCTCTGTCCTTGAGGTGCCAGTTCCCCAGAGGATCCCTCCCTGACCTGCTGGGGCAGTTAACAGCCTCTGCCGTGGCTGGGGCAAGGTCTAGGAGCTGGCTGGTGAGCTGGCTCCTGGCTTGTGGATCACATTTCCCCGGTAAAAGCATTAATTTGAGTCCCCTGGCCACGCTCAAGCACCTGTTTTCTTCGTAAACTTCATGTCAGGTCTCTCTTTCCATCAAACTTGATTGAAATTGGTTGTCTGGCTCAGCAGTTACCTGAGAGAAGGCGCTGGAGAAGAGAAGCAAAGAGAAGCAGCTCAGCCACTCAGGTCTCATTTCACTTGGAAACAGGACAAAAAAATTCTCCTGCCAAATTCAAAACCTGAAGAGGCAAAGAGAGAGTCTGCCAAAGAATCATTGTAGGACTGCTTTCCAGAGGCATAGGTCCTTCCTGAACAAAGTAGCAATGGAAATTTCCATAAAATTCAGTCTACGTTTTTTAAGAACATAGCAACAAATAGATTTAGAAATTTCATCAGAATTCCAGGATCTGAAGAAAATCCAGACTTATAACACTGGACTGGTCTGAAAACAGGAATTGTGTTCCACAGGACACTGCAATACTTTCAGAGCTATAGTGAGAAGAAAAGTCGCTTTTGGTGTAATATTTCATAAAGTGAAGAGAGACCTGTTCCGCAGTAGCCAGGAACCCTACCGCAGAGCCATCCATTTGTGACTGCAGTAACCACGTCTGGATTACACCATTAGCCAACACACCAGCAATCAGGCAGCTGGCTGTCCTGGGATATGTGTGAGAGGAACTTTGGTTTCAATTATTTTCTTTTGAAAAACTATTTTGTTGAACAATTCTGAAAAAAAAACCATTGCTCTAATCATAACTAAAGACACCCAGATGCTACAGTTTTCTCCACATGTGCAGAATGTCATGGCAAGTTCAGCCATGGCTCTCAGCAGGGCTTTGCAGATCTCAGAAGTTTGCTCTTACGAGGAAATTGCCGGATTAATATCCTACTAACAGAGCACACTTATTCCTGAACACAGCCTGGAGCAGAAGTTGTTTCAGGACTATTTAACTAGCTCCTATAAATTTGTTTCCTCATTTCCTTATTAGTCGAGGTGTGTGGAGTGGTTGCAACTGCCCATAAGATATAATGATGCAAGATATCAACAGTCATAAAATACAGTCCTCTACTGTCTCCCCAGAAGGAAAGGAGAGAAAAACCAGGGGGGGAAACCTAACAACATAGTTGAAATGTTCACAAAAGCTTTCTTTCATGCCTTTTTACCAATCCAGAGGGTGTCATAACCCTGGCCATACCCCCTGAAGGGTGCTGACTGACTTCTTAAGTCCAGGAGAAGTCCTTCTGTCTATACCGCAGTGGCTGAGCCAAGCTGGAGCCTCCAGGATTAGAAAAAGGAGTGCACTGAGCCTAGGTCTGCCTTGCAAGGACAGCTTTCACATTAGGGACTTAGACCAGGGCTCCAGACCTTGACATGGCAAGACCTTACCTTTGCTGCAAGTCAGGTGAACGTGCAGCAGAGAACGGCACCTGGGCTTCTGAGGTAGGCAAATGTACTTGAAAAATGCATGGGGAAAAAGTGGTTTTATTCATGCTTTCATAGAGAGCATTTTAATGACAAAATATTTGCTATGCTGCACCTGTAAATAATATATAAAAAATAAGAACAAAAGTAATCAGTACAAAACTATGTATTCCTGCACTTCAATTCCTCCATGGAGAAAATTTAAATTTCTCTTAATTCTAATCTCTGTTAAATTTAAGACTTAAATTTCTCTGTGGAGAAATTTAAAGGAAGAGGGAAACTGTAAAGGGTGGGAGTTAATAGTATTCATTAAAAAATAAAACATAAACAACGTCTATCTTTACCTTCTTTCCTCTGAAGAGTATTATAATAACAGATTTATTTTCAATGCAGTCATTGAGCCTGCCACCTTCACATAAAAACACCTGCACTGACACAGCTTAGGCTTTGAATTCAGATAAGTTATCCGCAAAAGAGTAAATATATTCATAACCGGTCAGAGCTAAACCAGAAGAAACGGCTATGAGAATGGACATTCCTTTGAAGATCTTGAGGAATTCGGCAACTGTGCCTGTTGGGGGGTATTCACTGGAGAGATACCAGGTACTCTCACCCTAAAGTGAAGAGCTGATTTTGCACCGGCCAAGCAGGGAATGGTGGCTCTTAAGGGTTTTAAGGCTTTTGGCTCTGCATTCTCTCACCACCTCAAAAACCTTGTTCACGCTCTTTTCAGGATCTGTAACTGAGGTGTGGTTGCAGTCCAATATAGACCACCAGCGCAGGCAGAATAGCGGATGAAGTCTGGAAACACGTTTGAAAGTAAACCAAGAGATACGGACTGTCTATACACCATTGGATATAAACTAGAAGGAAAATCACTTGTGCCTGATCCAAGCTCCTTCGCTTGCATGAAAATTTCTATCTAATGGCTATCCACACCAGCAATCAGATGTTTGCGCCCATAGAACAAAACACCAGGCAATTACTGAGCTTTCTTTTCTTCATGGTTTATTCACTGTTATGTGACCAATGCACCCTAGGAAGTCAAACATCTTATGAACTACTCCAGTAATTGACCACAAGTTTCAATCTTTACTTTAAAGATAGAATATTGCCTATCACTTAATATTTTGTAAATATGTCTCTCTCAAACCTTACCCATTAAGAATATTTTTTCAGATTTATTTACATTTCTCTTAGAGGTCTACAGATCTTCAGTAATATATTTTATACTGTCATTTATGAAATTATAGTTTGGTCTCTACTACTTTTTTTAAACAGTGCAAAATCACATTAAAATACTATGATCTTATAATTAAGGTTTTGCCCCGTATAAGACTCCAGCAAACTATGTCTGAATCGTTCCCTGACATAGAACCTTTAGGGGAAAAACTCCCAAAGTGTGTGGCTGTCTAGGTGGCTTGGCAAATGAAATCAAGGCATTGAATGTAGACTTTGTTATTATTGTGTTTAAATTAAGCTTGAAACGCCATGCAACTGAAATAAAAATCAGAAGCAGAGCAGGGTATTGTTTGGTTTCTGAATATTAAATGCAATCAAAAGGTAATAGTACTTATAGATTTTTCATATATAAGCAGATTTATGGAACTTATAAAAACCATTTGCTCACTGAGCTTCAAAAATCTGGATGGTTTCCTTCTGTAAATAATCAAATTAGTTAACTCAGGCAGCTGCTTTGGTTCAGTGCTACAGACACACAGGATTTATATTTAAAGGGCTACTAGAAAGTGTACTTTTTAAAAAACAAGTAACTTTACTATAAATGTAATTTAAGAGAATTAGACAAAATCTAGTGCATAAAACCCCAAACAAGTCCACTGCATTCACAGCTGACTAAATGGCAAGTCAGCAAGCTTCAGTTTTGTTGATAATAGATTTTACTTTCAGGTTTGCATATGTGAGAATAAAGTTGCAGCACCTGAAGGAAATAGTAATTTACTTTTACAGATTTGTTTCTTCATAAATTTAATTTTTATAATTTTATGAAAAT
This sequence comes from Rhinoptilus africanus, assembly GCA_013400135.1. Taxonomy (NCBI): domain Eukaryota; kingdom Metazoa; phylum Chordata; class Aves; order Charadriiformes; family Glareolidae; genus Rhinoptilus; species Rhinoptilus africanus. The sequence continues at coordinate 490,546 of VXBO01006266.1, read as the reverse complement.
GCTTCTGTTAATTTGAAGTTTCTGAAGAGCTTTTTTCAGTTCAGAAAAATCTGTCAGTTGTTTTGCAGCATCTCTGGTTACTTACTGTAAGTAACCTGCTCTCTCAGTGAAAGAAGGCAGTTTATTGACCCAGAATTTTCTTCTGATAGCTTTTAAAAAATCAGTGTTTATGTGGTTTTATATGTTAAGAAAATAAGCAAAACCGTACTGCAAATTTTGGGGGCTTCTAGTGCCTTCTCAGGATGCGTATCTCCTCCCTGCTTCAGTGTCACAAAAATGCTAAATAAGGAGAGAGAAATCCCTTCCTTCAGGAAAAAAAAACAAACCACCACCACCCTTAAAACACTAAATCACGTCAAAACTGTGAGGTTTCAGATACTATCAGCTGTGGGTTTATATTCATGTTCTGCTTGCCAGTATTTCGGGTAGTATTCTGAAGCTGAGTTTTGATCCTTTAAGGACCTCCTATCCCCTAGGCTCAGGTTTGACTCCATATTGGGAACGCCAGGACAGCAGCTGCTCCCGGAGCAATCTGGATGAAATTTCACAAGAGCAGCTTTTCCTACAATATTTTAAACGGATCTGAATTGAGAAAAGCAGGGAGAAAATAAAAAAGATAAACACAGAAGTCAGACAGAGTAAAACCTGGAAGGGGAACATGGAAAGCAGAACAGGAGCAAGGAAATACACGGGTGTGGAAGAACTAAGGAGCTAAATGGGGAAACTGAGAGAAACATTTGGAAAAAAATCTGAGGAGCAGAAGGCTGACAGAGGAGGCAAAATCTGTGAGGGGGGAAAAGTGGAGTGGGATAACACACAAACACAGAGAGGAAGCTAAAAAACTGCGGTAAAAGGAGGCAGAGGAAGGACAAAGAGCAGAGAGGCAGGAACTAGGGGCGTGAAACAAAAGCAGGGGGGAGATGGTGAAGTAAATTGAAAACAGGGATCCAAAATGAAGTCAGGAATTTTACCGAGCAAAAGCCCATCTTATAAAGCTTCAGGAGTTAGTTCTGGGGAAAGGCCTTGCAGCGCAAGGACGGAAGCGCACACATTTCTTTACGCTCTCAATTGGGGGTCAGGTTAATGGAGCCTCTGTGTGTAACAACCCCAACACATAACACCCAGCCGATGGGAACTGGGAAGGGGGACGCGGTCTGGCTACTGCCTTCTCTCCACGAGCAATGCAGTCTCCTCCTTTTGTGCCCTGCCTTTTGGAAGAGGAGGAACAAACAGGAAAAACATAATTTACAGTCTTGGTTTATCTGTATCCACGGCCCATCTGCTAACTCAAACCGCAGCAGAATGTGCATGTGTGCATTCGGAGAGAAGGCTGTCATTAGACCAATGAAGTTAACCAACGTATAAAAGCCAGGATCAGATCAGTAATAAAGTTTACACTTCATTATGGATGTCAAAATCCTTGCTGATTTTTTTTTTTTCCATGACTATTTAGCTTATTGAATTTCACAAGCAAAACCATCTCCAGTGAGCATTCAGGACTCGGTTGCTTGGAAGCTCGAGCATTCAAGATTGAAACCTGAAAACAGATATTTCCTTAATAAATTTACGGAATTAGAAAAACTGGACATATTAACATACATCTCTGTATTCATGGCTGTAAAATCATTGGATTCTTCTCTCGTCAAATTTACATTGTGAAATCTGAATATAGTATGATTAGGCATTATTTTAACAACTACATTACAATACAATTTAAAAATAAAATGGCCCTTCATATCTCACTAATATCAGTGTTTTAAATAACAAAGGGGATTCTTTTTTTTTTTAAATAAAGGAAAGGATTAGCATTTAGTTTCAATCAGTATAAGCAATGCTGTACCAGTTGGTGTCTCAAAGATTCAGGATTTTATTAATATTCCAGAGATGCATTTGTGTTGCCTCTGGGTACACTGAAAAGCCACTTAAACTGCACTTAAAGCAGCACTACAGGATCAAATTGATGTGCATCAACCATTTACAATAAAACTTGATTATTATAAAGGCATACATATTTGCATAATTACATGTTTGATTTTTTGATAATGCTGCATACACTACAAAATGTTGCTTCATGTAGAAAGGCATCGTCAAAAAGCACCATCTGCTGTAGTGTTTAATGCACTGCAGTGTCTGAAAAATTCTGAAGGTAGATTTGTGTGGATCAGAGAGGAAAGCAAAGGAGTTTTGCTAGAACAAGAGACTCGGGGCTGGAGGAGGGGACGCGGTACAGCGTGGACATTTTTTTTAGGCTGTCGTCTGTTTCCCACTGGCTATTTTTAAATAAAATTGTCAGGGGGAGAAAGGTAAAAGACGGCAGAGCAGCACATCCTACGGTCCACAGAACACAGGATTCAGAACTTGAGAGCATTTGGCATGAACACAGTTTCGATGTTTTCACTCAAAAAAATATTTCAGTATCTGATATATGCAATGAAGGAATCGTGTTGGGAAAGAAGGCAAACAGGACAGATAAGGGATTCTTACACTTATTACTGAATCTTTTTAAACAAGTCTCTATTAAGCAACACAATAGCTTAAAAGACATAGAACTTGAAACTAAAAATATCTCCATGTTTGCTCAATTCAAAAGGAGAAGCCATCTGTTCTTCAGTAATATCTGACCACAAACCCTAACCAGAACCCAACAGGTTCAGGAAGTCCAATGCTGAGATTGCCAAAGTAAAGGTGGACCTTGGAGGACAAGAAAAAGCAAGCACTTCTAGACTCACCACAGTTAGCCCAGAAAAATATGCATCATTTTGATTAGCAGTACGTGTCTATCATTTTAATACCTGAGGCTGTTTTTCAAAGTGGATTTTGAGAAAGACATTAATCAAATTTAGTTGTAGCTGTTTCTAATATTCTGCCATCCCAAGGAATTTGTATGCATGCATCCAAAACACGCACATACACACACAAAAGGGTCATCTGCGGCTTTTTCTGAGTCCGTTGCTACCTCTGAGCTATGCTGTGAACATTTTTGGACATTGTGCTGAGCGGTAAAGCACAGCACAGAGCCAAGACAGGGAAGATCTGGCAGGGAAGTCAATAGGCATGTACTAGCCTGTTGCTTCCCAGTAGGAGCTCATTCCTTCACAAATTGGCCTTTGGTAAGCAGTGTGATTCATTGCTCAGGGACTGGATTACAAGCTGGAAACCAGCTGCCAGAATTTGGGAAACTCATTTCACTTCCCCATGCTTTCCATTTTCCTTCCTCCTGTTTTTCACATCACATTAGTTGAAAATATAAAACACTTCAGGGCAAGGACTTTTTCATAATACAAGTTTCCAGCATATTGGGCATTAAACAAGCTTTCATTTCCATGGGCACCTCAAGGTACACCAGGATACAAACAACAGTTGGATTATATGCTGTATGTGGGACAAATACCAAGTCAATTAAAAAGCATCTTTAACAACGCAATCTGACTACGAAGTCTAGCAGTCAGGAATAGCATCTGCCTCACAGGTATAGTCTACAGTCCAGTGACACAAAAGAGCTCCAGAAACAGAAAAATTTTGTCCATACACCTGAAGGAAGAGCGTGGTGGTGTATGTGTGAATACAAATATCGCAAACCTTCTGTGCCCAAACCACAACAGCTTGCACGTATGTTCATTGAAACCAAAGTGATGGCCGTAGAGCTTCAAGCCCTCACGCTGCATTGCTGGCCTGTTAGCTTATGCTACACCTGGACTATAATAAATTTACTTTCACACCAAGAAAACAGCCACTGTTACATAGTTATGGATAAATTCTTTATCACATTATGAGGCAGGATGTGCTTGAGGCCTCTATTATGCACAAGATTTTTAAACATCTAGGTTCCTTACCCTGGCTTATCAAGTACAATTATAGCTTGGCATCAGAGATGTCGAACACCCACACTGTCATTGACTTAGATTAGTGCTGTGAAATCCAGTGCTTCTGAAAAATCAAATCCTTTGTGTGTCACGCAGAAGAGTATGAAACATTTGTTAAATAACCAACATATTGTTGGGTGTACATAGTTCACAAAATCTCAGAAATATTTATCTGTTGGTATTTTCCCACACCAACCATTTACTGAGACGAGCCGTATTACAATACAACGCAGTGCTGCTCCCTCCGCCTTTGCCTGCACTTGAAACAGAACCTGTATGCTTTCTTGCTCTTCAGGCACCCATACCAAAAAGATAATGGTGTATTTATAGCATAATATTGAAAATAGCCCCAAACTACAACAAAGCCTCAAAGACATCTGCATTTCTTTCTCACTGAAGGCTCTGAGTGCATTTGGTCATAGCGCTGAAAGCGGAAACAAAACCAGCCAGGCAGACACAAATCTTTAGAAACAATGAGTTTCCCTTTTGTGCCTTAATATTCTGCTCTTGGTGAGCTTTCCTAACAAAGTCTGCGCTAATCGTTGCTAGAATCAGCACAGCAGCGACTGCTAAGCACAGTCTTTTTCTCCACCCTCTCTGCACTAGGCAGACAGGGGTTTTCATTACATATATCATTTTCAACTTGCTGCAGTGATTCTACAAAGCCAGGAGGATTTAGAAAGCTAATGAATGGGGGTGGGGAGCGGGCTCGGATTGGAGCTTCAGTGCTAATGTCTAAGACTAGATACCATGAGTGGCTTCACACAAAGGGCACTGCCACCGATTTTATTTTCATTGCATGGCACTGACAGACTTTGACAGCCAAATCATTCATCTCGAGTTAATAAATCAAAAGAAGGAGTGGGGGTGGGGGGGGATTTGTTTGTTTGAACATTTAGTGCTGCAGGATTTAGGGCAAGGCTCGCTGGGCATTGCCTCACCATGATTATTATTGTGCTGCAATGACAGCAAAATTATTTATCTTTTAGTTGCTAATTAAGAACAGAAGTGAAGAAGACTATGTTTGGTCTGAATATAGTATAGTATCTAGGGACCATTTGCTACATCATAATGAGATGCCATAGATGCTGTAACTCGGTATGTCTACAAGTCTCTTGCCACTTTATTATTAGGAAAAAATTTCATCTTGCCAGTTAACTGACATAAAGTTAATAGTTTATAAATAAGATTAACCTGAAAGAGGAAAACAACATTCCCCCCGCCAAATGAAAATATCGCATCCCTTCCCAAGCCCCGTTCTAGCACAGAATGCTACATTTCAGCAAGATCAGAACTTTTCCTACTATACAGCAGTTTGGTACATCTAACCCCGCTTTTGCAGACATATCATCAATATTGCCTACCACTTGGGAGAACAGGCTACACTGATTACAAAATACTGGTTCTATAAATCTGTTAATTTTAATGATAAACCAGGATATTTTAGGCTTTTTTTGTCCCTGAAGAACAAAGAACAATTGCAGATTGATTGTGAACCAATTAAGGACCTTAGAGCTGTAAGTTGTGAATAAAATTTCTTTCTCTTAGGGAAAAAAAAAAAAAAAGAAAAAGGAATTTTCTGGTTATTACCTCTCTACATAGTAACTTAAGATGTGGGTGAAGCTGATAATTCAGATCTGAGTGATGAATTTTGACTTCAACTTTCTCAAACCATAGTTATCACCCGATCCTACTCAGCTGCCTCTCTCGTGACTCCTGTCATCAGCACATCAGGCAAAGGGGGAAGAAAGTGCTACCTCAGCGAACATCAGCACACAGCCAAGCACAAGCAGATTTGGTCCTTGTGGGCGTTCTCTGCAATGCCTTGAGACAAGTTAATAAATACCAGTTATTGTCAGAGGCACCACTTCAGTCCTAACTGCAGCAATTCCCCCCTTAAATGCAAAATTTGGGACAGTGGAGAATCCCCAAGGTCTGGTACAGACTTTGAGAAAGTGTTCTCTAGACTCCCATCAGGGCAGGTGGACACTGTCCCAAGAGCTGAACAGAAACTACCTGAGCCAGTTGGTGCCTTTTGCTTTATGTTTAAGGACAGGCGATTCCCTGCAACTGTATCCTGCTGCCAATGCTCAGTTAATAGGCTCTTGTAGTGAATAACATCATGTGCTCTGTCAATTATTAATAATGAGACAAGCGTTTTCACATCAGAATGCCGCCTTGTGATGTGATGAGCCTGTATCGTATTAGTGTATCAAAGCTCAGACTCGTAACATTACTAGTTTACTAAGCGAACTTTGAACAAGATTTATTCCCCAAACAGTCTGCTGAGTCCTAATTTTCATGAATTTTGTAAATAGAAAATGTCTCTCTATTGGCAAGATTTTTAGAATATGGTTTGTATTTTAGGTGGTTGATTTACTGCTACATTGCATTTATTCTAACACATCATTGATCCCCTGTCTCATACATCAGATTTAGTTACTTTTTTATTGTATAATTTCTAGGCGACAGTGGCTATCCGGGACAGAAACAGCTGATGGATCTAATTTGATTTTGCCCTTATACCAGCAGAAGTTCACTTACTAGTTCACTTACTCAGAATTCATTGATCACTCGACGGTCTTCTGGGATTGTGAAATCTCATTCTCGGTGTCTTTTCCAATTGTCAAAGCACAGACTCAATAGTGCATCTGACATCCTTGCAGCCTGCCTCCTTCTGCATAACACAGCAGTCAGCCATGGGGTTATAGTCAATGATGGGGCTCTCATAAAGGATGACAAGGCTAACTCTTACTGACTTCAGACATGGAAAAAAGGTAGATCTTTCTGAAAGGTGGGTTTGCTGATGATAAGCGAGGGGCAGCTCAGTGACAGCCATATCTTTAAACAAGGGAAAGGAAGAACTGGGAAAGGATGATGGGAGACGAAAAGGCGATAGTAAAGGAAGAAGAAATTGCAGGAGGAGTTTTACACAAAGATCCATAGGTCTAAAATCAAAGAAATTGTACTACTTAGCATAGTGAGATGATTGAATTCCTTTATCTGTGGCTTACTGTTCCTAGCTAAAACACAAGATAATGTCCTGTGCACAGCCCATTCAGTTCAATGGCAAGACAGCAAGCCTCGCGGAGGATACTGTCAGAACAATAATCACTTTTAAAGTGGTTGTAAAGATCTTCTAGTCACTAAGCGCACACAAAGAGGCAAGAGAAGGTTAATGAAACTTCAAGAACTGTTTGTGTTCAGTAAGGTTACTTCGTCTTGAGTTTTTGAGAGCAGATAAGGTGGAAAAGAAAGATATTGGGAAGGCGGATGACATTTAAAAGAAGCAGTATTAAAGTTCTCCATTACAAGAATAAAGAAGACTATTTTGTCAACAGTAAACACATTCGTCTTCATCTGGGAGAAACAACTGATAGTTCCTGTTACCCAAGGGAATTCTAAACCTTGAGCTAATCTGTGCACCTACAGCACAATTTTGCAAACATGCATCAGCACTTGGGTTACCAGTTTCGGAACAAATGCATTACCAAATATGAGCTTCTTTCACAGAAACAAACATTAGAATGGGAACAGACCTGCTTTAATGTCTAATTTCAAATCTGTTTGAGCACCTGAGCTTCCATTTTCCCCCTCTGGAAAGTATTCACCAAGCTAAATGCAGCCAGCTATGCTGAGTAACTTTTCTCTGATATGTATTGCTCATTTTCTCCTTTTTTGCTCATCCTTTGGATGACATGAAAATATTTTTCTCTCTACATGCTTGAAACCCGTCCACAATCATCAGCTGCTACATCTTCTTTTCATAATCTTTTTTATATTCAAATAGGTACTAATGTTGCTGTGCTCTGTCAAGAGACTTGGTCAATAGTTCCAAAAAAGCAAAAGTACCAAGGGAAAATGATGGGGAATTACATATCCAGTGACATGGTGTTTAAAATCCCCTGGTTGGCTTGCAGACTACAATACTCGCATTTATAACTGTTTGTTTATTTCAACTGGAATTTTACTTAAGCAAAGTGAAAATGTAGCTTCTGAGGCAATAGCTGAAGCCTTGGAACAGAGCAGGAGTGATCCCATACTTAACATCACTACTCTGAGCTGTGATCATTCACTATTTGGCTACAAACATCCTGTGCAGCCCTAGTCAATTTGCTTAGGGTTTTTTTGTGCCTTAATCCCCCATCTTTGAGATAAGTATGACTTAGCCTCCCTATCTCACAGGCACACAGAGAGGGATAAATACATTAAAGAAGAATTAATATATCACAATATAGTGATAGGAGTTCAATACCCTGCGTACAGAGTAATTTATCTTTTTGTCTCCTGGATCAAGTACAGTTTCTAGGTGTGTGCAAGAGTAGAAGCCTAATCTATTAATATATAAAGCAAGCAAACAATCTCCAGCCCTATATTCCTGCATATGAAACCATGAACAGAAACATAAACCTATAGGTATAGAGTGGAAACGCTGGAGTAGAAGAGAACAGAATTTTTACCTTTATTCCAATGGAATGAAGACAAAGACAGGAACCGCAAGCTAGACATAAAGAAAGAAATCTATTAATTCCAACAAAATAAACCAGAAAACACAAAAAACCCAAACAAATGTACATCAAATTCATATATAAACTAGATATACAAGCATTTAGACACACACATTTTTACAAACCTCTTTAAAGTTATCTTGTGGAAGGAATACACTGTAATTTACTAGCATATGAATTATATACTGTTCCCAAGATGAAATCTCCATATTTCTTTCTCCAGACTACCCTCCCCATAAAATAGCTTTATTAGAGTTTAGCAATGTTAGGAAAAAATGAAGGTAATGTCTATAGCCCCCACTAAAAAGCCAATCACACGTTTCATAATGATTATAGAGTAATATACTATAAAAAATTAGTTTCCACCAAATATTCAAAATTATAGATTTATTCAGACTCCCAGAGAAAAAAAAAATCAAACTTGTAAATTGTGAAGATTATATATCCAATAAAATATTTATAGTTGCACAATGTATATTGTTAACTGTGTTGACTACTTTTCACCAAGGTGCCAGAGAAATGAAAAATTAACCAGTGTAGAATATAAAATAGGTTTTTTTCAAGTCCTAGAGCTAGTTCATGAGCATACAAAACAGGTTGTATTCAGAGCTGTAATATAGAAATTCTTCAGTGAAGACGACACTAGAGCTGAATACCTGACAGCAGAACAAAACAGAGAACAGCATTAAAGCCATGTAGCTGAGGGGCTGCATGCAAATGCAGGAAGACCTGAATTAGTAATGTTGAAGGTCTAGCTCAAGTAGACAGTGGCTGTGTCAATGAATGTTTTAATGACATCTTACTAGTTTAAGGACTAACAAGTGCGTACATGCAGCCTGATGGAATTCTGGAAGTTGAGTGAATATGTGGTTTAAAATCTCTTCGGGTTTACAAAAACGAGTAAATATTTGAACATCCTCCTCCTCTGCAACTTCATAAACTGGCCTATGAAAATCACACACTTGGTTTGAGGTGCACGTTCTTGTTTTCAGAGTTAATCATAATCACAACCAACCAACCCCCCATTGTCTATCATTTATTCTTTTTCAAAATTTACAGGAATATTCATTCAAACTGCAGCTACAGGGCACCAAACAGTGGTCATGCTATAATAGGGAAAAAAATAGTAAAAAATAAAAATGAAAAAATCCTCTAGTTACTTTGCACCTTAATGCTGTGACTTCAAGCGTACTTCTTTGTCCCTATACTGCTCGGCCTCTTCATTTTGAGATGACCTTTAAAACTTTCTAACGCAGGACGGGGTAACAGGCAGGCTGGCAGCACCAAGCCAGCGTGTGGCTCTGGCTGTCACTTCCTGACCTATCCTGCCCATTCACAAATCGCAATAGTTAAAACAATTAATACACCAATAATCTGGAGTGAGGGGTTTCATCCTTGCCCTTGCTGTCTCTATTTTAGCTTTTTCACTTCCAGTCCTTAGCAGAGAACATACCAGGCTTGGGCGTGCAATTACACACTCGGAGTGAGTGTGCACCAGCCTGACAATACACTGAAAAAACTGCATTTGAGCTCAATCCTACACTGTAGCCCTGGCCCGGCTGGACCCGCACTCCTGCCCATTCTCTTCCACTGGAGCAGGTTACTCCAGCTGCGGGCAGGGATGCCCCTTCCTTTGCAGGAGAAAGCCCAGGCGGCTGAAACAGCCAAAAATATGGTCTGCCTCACTCTCCATGGCTCTCCTCCTCTAAGGACCACGGTGCTGAAGGCTGGGCAGGACAAGCAGATACCTCATGGGGTTTGGGATTTAGCAGGTAGACATCTTTCTCCTCTTGTCCTAACTGGTTGCACTGCTTGGTATTAAATGCAGCATGTTTGACAATGAAAAACATGCTGAATATTTCAGAATTAGATATCGTAAAGAAACTGGTCCCTAGCTTGCACTGCTTCATGTTAAAAGAATAATTACTCCAGGTAATGATTTTGGAGAGCCCTCGGAGAAATGTGCTTGCTTTCTTACCCCAGCCACACAGCAGCCGCAGCTTGTGCATCCTCCAGCCGCAGGTCTCACTTTTTGAAGGTGAGGACAAAACAGGAGGGATTAACTGAAAAATTCAGGTTAGATGTTCTCCTACGGTCTTACAGCTGCTGTATTTTTAAATGCTTGTTCTGACAGCACTTGATACCTGCACATTTTCAAAATCTTTTTTGATTTACACTGAAGGAGCTAGATTATGCCATCAGCCAGCATGAACTCGCTGCAAAACACTGCTATTGTCTGTGTTCCTGGTGAGTGAGGCAGGAGAGGGGAGCACACACTCACCTGGATGAGAAGAGCCATATCCCAACACCTTTCTGCTCAGAGACGCTACAACCTAGAGCCCCACTGGGTACCTGTAGGACCGCGGGGACAGATCCAAAAGACTGGCTGTCTAAAGATAGGTTTCTAAATCAATGCTTGAGATGCCTAAAAAAATAACCATCTTGCGAAACTTGAGACTGTGAGGAAGCTTTTTTGAGGCCAATTAAAACTTCAATGCATTCAGTATTTTTGGATGCACTTTGGTACCTAACTCCATGTTCCTGTTTTTTAGAAATCCTGGACTGGAACCAAATCCATTTTGATATTTAAATGCACTGCAGAGCAGAAGAAGGCGAACAGGCCTGGACTGTCGCACAAACAGGCAGGCTGCAGCCGGGCAGAAGGGGGCATCCCACCCCGCTGATTTACTGCTGTGGAAGGAGCTTCACTGCTGAGGATAAAGAGGGGCAAAATACGGGAAATATGCAGCTTTTTATACACACACAGCAAAAGGATTAAAAATACCATCTAGAACAAAGCTTTACAATGGATCAGCCACATATATCTATGAAGAGCACAAAGGTTTCATGAAAGAATAAATGGAAAAAAATATATGTATATCCTGAGACTACAGCAGCCCTAGAGACTTCTAAGTACGATGAGTCAGACCAAGGGCTGCCAGATGCTGCCAGAGCCCTGGCTGCTCACCGGGGAGCTTTGGTCTTTCCAACAGGGCAAGGTAGGACAGCTGGAGCCTCAAGGGTACAGAGCTCCCCAGAGAAAGACTTTGTCATTGTTGTCTTTGGTTTTGAGCATGTTTCCTTCATGAGACTTGGTTTGAGGCCGTGTTATGTTTTCCACTTACAGATATTATTACAGGGAAATTAGCGATATTTTTCTTCCTTTTGACTACTTCCCTGACGTGAAGAGCTTTGCAAAAACCTGATGTTCCGTTAACAGTGGCTAGCCCTGTGTTAGCAAACAACACACCACAAATTTTGTCTTTAACAAACTAAGTCAGGCCATCAGCTGGAAGAGCTTTCATTCCCATCCTCCATCAATTCTTTCTTTCACGGCACTCATTTCCTAAAGGACAGGAAACAGATGAATTACTCTTTTTTCACCTTTCCTCTAAATCTTTTCTAGCTTGGATTTTTCAAACTGAAGATCAACACTCCCCATTTTCATACGCAAGTACAGTGAGGTGGAACTTTTGTAGAATAGATGCCTATTAACAACAAACAATTTACTGTCAATAAATGCCTTTACCAAGACGTTTCCTTCCTCACCTCTAGCACAGTCCCAGCCCCAAACGATACCTAAGCATCTCATTCGCATGACACCGCTGCAGCCACGGGACCGAGCTGGTCTCAGTAAGTGCTTTAGGCATATTATATGATTTTACTTGTCTGTGTTTTTCAGTCTCTCGTTAAGTGATAACAGACAAAAGTTCCCCAAATAATAAATAATCAAAACAATATTTGGAGTCAAATTCTCATACTTATTTTGGACTGCTTGTTTGAAGCTAGGGGAGTGGTTGCACGGGCAGTGTATGAACACAAGTGTCGGATGCCATGTGCAACACAGAAACACAGTTCACTTCTGTGACCATCTACTCTCCAGGGAGCACTAGCAGCAGATGACAGAGGTCTGTGGAAAAGAGAAGTCCATTATTTTAAAGCCTAAGAAGAAATCTCATACAGCAACGTGTAAGGAAATGCAAAGCTAGAAGGTAAGGCTGCCTTTTGTTAGTAAAAGAAAAACTCATCCCTGTAAAAATATCCTTTCTCTTCATGGGAATGCAGCCATGAAGCCCTCTGCTATGACTCCCAGAAAGGTTCAGAGCTCCACGTTGGAGACAGAGCTACCAGAAGGAATAGTTAATTCCCCATTCAATTCAACAAAAACATACTATTTTTTTCATTACTCCTTTTGCTCTTTAAAGTGACATAAACCTTCACAGTTTAGTGGGAAAGTTAGTTAAAATATTATATAAAATTCTTATCTTTGGAAAAGCAGGAGTCTGGCTGCATGGAAGACCTGAGTGAGAAACAATGAAAACACATGCCTACCAGACTTGCACACAGCTTTCTTTAAAGATCTATCTAAATAACTACAAGAATCTACTTTAAATTGCTACTAAATACTACAGAATTGCTTGCATTCTAAAATAACTGGTTTCATTATATTAAACAGTAACAGCACAATAAGCTGAATGATTCTTACCCTTCTAAGTTTAACTGATGAGATGACAATATATAGATGACTCTTAAGAATTTACTCTTAAAACTGTTGGTTTTACAAGCTCCAGTTCTTTAGTTCATCCCAGGACCTCAGTTCATAGTCTTCATTTCATTTCATGCGAAGACAACACAGCCATTAGGACAGACTTTACACGGTGAACTGCAACACATTTGTTATATTTAAGATCTTATTGACATAGAGAAGATTTTCACAATGGTACATATTAACGTATATATTTTGCCTATTTTTTCCAGAAAGGGATGGAGACACGCGTGTGTGTATATATATATAAACAAATATATTTATACATTACTATATAAAAAAATATTAAAGAGAAGAGCTTCATTAAGGTAGTGATTCATTTACACCACGAGACTCTAACAAACATCCCACTACAACTCAGGGCAGGGCACAAGACAAAAATGAAGGACAAATGATTTACCAGAACTGAATGCTTTAGTGAGAGGTAGATGATTCTCCCGTTTTATTAAAGATACAATGCTTCTCTTTTCCTACCACTGTAGGAAATAGGTGTCTCAGAATAGGTGACTTCAGGTGTCTGGTTAAACACAGAAGAGAATAAAAAACTGTACTTTTTTATAGATACAGCTACGGTTTAGATACTAAATGCTGAATCTGATTCAAGCAGGTGATGATACTCTAAGAGGGTAAATTGCCACAAGGAGTTATTTTCCTATCATTTAAAGCAGTTCTGTTGTTTCTTGCTAAATTTTCCCTGAAACACGTATGAACATGAGCGCATATGCCAACACTGTCTGAAGTGAGCAGTTCCGTCCTCTTTCCCTGTGGCCTCCTCCACACCAGCCAGCATGAGTCCCCTCTCACTGCGACGTGTCCTTGCACCTTCCTGTTCCCTGAGGGAGCCTGTCACTTCCTGGCCATGCTGTGAAAGCGGAGGCTCAGCGCCCAGGTCCGAGGACACCTTCCAGACGTAGGGACAGCCCAGGCTGGGGCGGATACTGCCGGCCGCTCCAGGATGCCGTGCTCTGCCGCCACATTACATGCATCCAGAGCCAGCAGCGCTTGTGCAGATGTTTGCGTTTTTCTGCCACGCTACAGGAGCCTACAGCAAGGTTCAGACTGGATGACCTGGTATTTGCAGCTGCTTGTTAATATTCTAATAATAATTTACGGCATTGAATAAATAAAACCATATGTTATCCGTCCCCTGCGCAGATCCTGATCACGCATGTGCGTACTCTGTGCTACCACATGAAAAGGAAACAGGGTTTACCTTCAATTCTAGGACCAAGTTCTGACTTTGCCAAGTACAGTTTAATGCAATTGCGCTGAGACGCAAGACAGATGGGATAGAGAGATCTGAAGTGCTACAAATAAAAATCTAAAACTGAACTTTTAAATATTCATTCTGAACTATAAAGAGAGCTGTGGCTTTTGTGTGCTACAGATGGCTTGGAAATTCAGTGCAAACAAAGGACCAATTTTTGAATACTCATAGCTGCTCTACCATAATAGCTGGAGGCCCAAAACTCCAGGGGTTTGAGATGATTCAACTAGATCCTCTTACCTGCCAAATTTCATCAAAGCAACATTGCTTTTACCATCTTACAGGGATGAAAGAAATATGAATAGTGTGGGGTTTTTTAATGAAATGTGGACTGCTTAAGCTTGAACAAAAAAATTACAATATGAATGGAAAGTGCAAGGTAAAGGGAAAAACTATCTTTTTGTCATACATACTAAAGCATCATATAAGATGAAATCTGTACTTTTTATAGATTGAAAGATTAAACAGAAATATTTGGTAGATTTAGACAAATGAAGGAAATAAAACAAAAAAATAAGCATAATAAAAATCCCTGCCAGTCATAATCAATGAGGAGCTGCTGACTGATTGCCAAGCATGGCCTTAGCTTTAAATCTAGAAGACACACATGTGTTTCTTTGTAAGGTACCGGGGCACGACCACATCAGTCAGAGATTATCCTCTGCATAATAGTTTATGGAAAGAAACCACTAACGCAAACTCCTCATCCGCCTTCCAGACAGAGGCAAGCTGACACAAATACAGCTGGAAAGGGACTAAGCCCAAGGAACGCTGCCGCTGAGGCCATGCACGCTGCATTTACACAGCAGTACAACGAGCGTTTTCTGATGCTATTAGCCACAAGCAGTCTAGTCTAGACTCTAACGTCTTCGGCATTAGAGAGGATATTCTCCCACCTTTGGTATGTATTTGCACTTCTACAAGAACCAAACGGGACAGCAAAATCCAGAAGAGCAGCGGAGTGTCTGCGGGGGAGCAGGGACCACACGAGAGGCAGAGAGGCCCCCTGAACTGCCAGAAGTCCTCCAAACGTACAAGCCGCGGAGTCAAACACGCCGTGCCGAACCACAGCTAGAAGCCAGGCTTATGGATATTTATGAGGCACCGCTGCCAACTGAAGGGAGAGAAAGCGCAGGAACAGGAGGAGAAGGCATGAAGGGCTTGATAGAAAATCAGCCATCCTGTAACGATAGCGAGTGCCAAGAGACGGTCGCAGGCTGATACCGAGTGATGGGTGGAAGAGGCCTGACGACAAGCGGGTTACGCTATCTGCGAAATCAAGGGAATTAGCAGGGAGGGATGCGTACAGAGAAGCAGCCTGGCCAGTGAGAGCCGTTAGGAAGGGGTGGTTGCCACGACACTCCGGATGGGTAGCAGTAACTAGTGCTGCCTTTGTCAAGATTAGAGAAAAGGATGTTGTGAAAAATCAAGATAAGGTGATGGGAGCTGGAGCAAGCATTTTAATTGCTTCCAGCCAATACAGGAAAAGTGGCAGCTTACGGCAGGGAGCCAGCCTGCTGTTTTGGGGAATGGCGCAGGTAAGAGGTCCAAACTGAAGAGCAGACCTGCAATCTTGCTGGAGGGAGGGAGGGTGCTGCACTGCTGGCGGGGAATGAGGAAGGAGGACTTGGCAAGGCTTGTTGAAGAAGGCGGGAGGACCATGGCCTCCCTTCCAGACGTGTTTGGCTGCAGGATATGGACCAGTTAGAGGGCAAGCAGGACTGCAGTCTGAACGTGTGCCTTGGCCTCTGTTTGCAGGGAAGGCAAAAGAGCAGGAGATGAGCAGAGGGGAAAGGGCAGGATCCTGCGGCTCTCTGTCAGAAAGCAGAGCTTTTCCAATGACCTCACCGTCCTTTTGAGAGTAACTGCTTTCCAGGACGGAGTGTCCCAACAGGATACTTAAATGCCTTCAGTGTAATACAATATTCAGAGATAAAACCGAACAACTTTTCATGAAATCTGCCTCCAATAAAAACATCTTTATTGACCTGGGCTAATGTGTAAGTTAGTGAGAGATTATGGTTCAGCTTCTATAGCCATTTTATGTAATATGAAAAAAAATCCATAGGGACCTCCTCTGTTAGTCCTCTAAAATATAAAATGTAGTTTTAAGCTACACTTCATCATGGTAATAGGCTATCAGCTATTTTCCTAAACCCTCAGACTCACTGCTGTCAGTCTAGGCAAAGCCAGACAACCTGACTTAATCACCTCCTCGTGACTTGCTGCACTGTGCCCCTTCCTTTTGAACATATATAAATCCTAATTATTTTTTAATCCTTTACTAGAACACTGGCAAAATGACTGCTACCCTCGCAGCATACAGATGTGGACGTTTATAGGCACAGGAGCCACGGTACCACGGAGCCTCCTTCCCCAGGGGCTGCATGTCGCCGGCAGGGCTGGGCAGAGGGTACCACCGCCTCTCCAGGTCCGGCCCTCTCCTTGCTTCTCCTGCTCCGCTTCTGGAGGGACAGCAAAGTTATATTCTCGTGCTACAAGGCTACAGTGGCTGGCGTTATAATAGCCTAAACCTGGCCCTGAGGTGAGTTTGGTCGTTTGTACAAACACGCGCATTTGAACGCTTACCCTCCAGGACACGGCTTCCTCAGGGACGCCCCACTCTGACCCCAGCACCCCGTGCCCTTTTCTGAGCTGCCTCTGCCCTTCTCATCTGATGGAAATGGGGGTTCCCTGTGTCTCCCTTCCCTCCAGGGTCCTGCCACCCCCCGCCTAAACGAGCATCCCCAGGTTTGCCCATGCTGTGCATTACTAAGAGAAAAGTCCCCAAAATCAGACTAGCTATGAAATGATGAGCTGATTTCGGTGATCACAAATACCATTCAGACTGCAGTTCCGGCTCTGTTCTCTTCTGCTGCAGAGCGGGGAAGCCTAGCTCTTCATAAAGCACAACGCATTCAGCGAGAACTAGGGTAAAGGAGGAGTTATTTTTGTTGGCCCATTGCCTTCTCTAAAATCTGTAATATAACAATCCATGCATTCAAATCACAAGAGGCGGCAGCACTGTCACCAGTCTGCTGCCTACTGCCTCATGTTCACAGTAACAAAGACTGGGACTAGTGATCCCACAGGGACGAGTGCTATCCCATATCTCCATATCTTCAATTAGAGACAGAGGTGGAACACACACCACGTGCTGCTGTGACTGCAAAAGCACTGCCTGTGCCCTGGTCTCTCAGCTGCTGTTGGTGAACTGGGAACTGTCACACAGTGCCACAAGCAGCAGACACACATACACGGAGGATGGGTTCATATCACATTCACAGAGCAACCTGTAATCCCTGAAGGAAAGGACGGTCCAGCTCCTAGAGTTCTCCTAACACGGGTGACTGAGCAGGACGCGTGATCATAAAGAGCTCTGGGGCTCTCTGGAAGTCAAACCTCTATATAAAGTGTAAACTCAGGTGTAAATGTACCTTTACACTCCCACCCAGAAGCTGGAACCACCAGCATCTCACCGCTCTTCCTTCCCAGCTCTGCTCCATATGCAGTTTCCGTTCCTGTCATGAAAACAAAGAAACCGGAGGCAACTCGTGCTGCCTGCTTTAACGTCCCAATTCCCTGGCCTATGAAAGACTATCTACATTGCAGTATATTTCTGTCCAAGCCTGAGCAGCTAACTCTCCCCCAGGAATCCCACGTTATTGGGGAAAGAAGCACAGCAAAAGCAGGCCCCTCGCTGTGGTTGTTTGTAGACCGGATCACGGATTCTGGGAGACCAATGGGATAAACACAGACCAAGCTGCTTCCTATATTATCATAGCACAGTTAAAAAAATGCTCTTATAAAATGTACTTTAATCAGAGGAACTTACTTTTTAATTTGCAATTTTAAATGTGAGCGTGTTATAACTTGTAGCTGAACATTTCTATAAAGATAATTACATATGGCAAGACAGAAAAACTTTTTAAAACATTTTCTCTTGAATGTGTGCCTGAATTCATTTACAACTGTTGCTGCTTTAAACACTTCAGGCAGAATAAGTGGATGGCACTAAACAGCTTAGCTGCAATTATTATGGAATGTCTGAGGTATAATTTCCCCTGCGGTTTTGTTAGGCGTACAAAATTCATAATTCTGATTTGTGGCAGGTACTTATTACCCATCGCAGGTGGAGATATGCAAATATTATTCTAGTAGGGGTGAACAGCCTTTATTTCAGTATTCAGCTATTAACGAGATTTGTGAGTCTGGTACTCTGGGGCCATTTAATTAATTAGATGGTACAGATAAAATATAAATTGTTTTGTAGGCTACACAATTCCAGTTTTAGAAGATGTATAATATGGCTAAATGAACTTAGTATGGACTGATTTGTTGTTTCACGTGTAGCACAGGGTACAGGCAAATTCTGCTTGTTATTTTTGCCTATAATAATCCTGCACAGAATCCTTGCATTGTCAAGCATTGTGGGAAAGAGATGTTATTTATTTGTCATTATTATTAAGAATGTCTATCATTTATCCTCTTTATAAAAATTGCTGGCATGCATCAAACAAGGAAAAAACCAGGCATGTTCTTTTAGGAAAGCCAATATGTGCGTGTTTCAGAATAAGCACGTATTTTGAAGACATGCAGATTTGGTGGGATATTATTGTCTCGAGGTCTGACACTTCTATTTTAAATAAATCATTTCCATGGGATAGATAAGCTGAACTTGCTGGGGGAAATGGAGAGGGAATCTACAGCAGCATGTTAGCATCTAGATTTTCAAATAATTCTATGAATCCTATTAATTGCTTGATTAATGTAATTCTTTTCCTAAGTACAATCTCTCTAATCCTCCAGAAGATTTCTGGAAAACCTTGAATACAGGAATAGAGAAATTGGGGTGAAAAAACCCCACCATGCCTTTATTGCCCAAAGCGATAGCTATAATGGCCACGATAAAGGAATCCGCATTTACCAGGAGTTACAGCAAACTACATGGCGAGACATTCACCCTTACACGGAGGAAATAAAATGCATGAGGCACAAGATTGGAAATTGTTAGCAAACTGTCAGCATTTAAAAGCAGGCATTGACCATTGTATTAGATTTAAATTGCGGGTAAAATACTACACTACACAATTACAGTACTCTAAACATTGAATGAAAACCAGTTACTTTTACTAAAGCAGGAGTATAATCAGCAGTTACTCTTATTGGTTTATTGAACATATTTTAGGGTCCATTCCAGCTGTCTTTATTAGCTCTAATGCAAATGATTTTTACACTGTTATTTTGCCAAGCCCTGGTAGCTGTAGCGCTGCAAACACACCCCACTGCTTTGCGTCTGCTGGGGATTTACTGGAAAATATGATAAAGGGTACATAAAGTGAATAACAATGCAGAACTAGCCTCATACTAGAAAATTAAAATTAAGAGGGGGAAATTATACCATAAGCATTAGGAGCTACTGCCTGGTTTCATATGGTGTAACTCAAAAGCACAAAAGTTTGAAATTAGATACGTACCAGGAGTGGCTCTGGGCACTGCCCTGCAGGATGGACAGGGATGCCTCGCAGCTGGATCCCCCCAGGACCTGCCCATCCGCCTGCAACGGCTGGAAGGAGGTTCAGGGATGACAGAGCCCACCAAGGGCCCGGGCTCAGCAAGAGCAGAAAGAGTCTGATGGAGATGGGAACAGGCTGGACCAAGCCAAGAGTGCCTGAGTGGGACGAGCTTCTGGCATGGGAAAGGGTCTGCAAAAACATAAGGTCTGAATTTTATTCAAAGAAGATTCTTCTGACTTTGGAGACATCCTGCACAGGAGAGGTGCAAACCTGAAAGTTAGTGATAGGGGGAGGAATGACCTGGGAATCTGGCCACATAAATAAATAAGTGTAAAGTAGAAAGCAGAAGCGAGTCAAAGGGAGAAGCATTGATTGGGGTCTGAGGAAAAGGGCTGGTCGTGTCTTGTGGGTGAACAGAATTGCTCACGTAAGAAATTTGCTGTGGCTCAATTTTCAGTAAGAAAAGTCAATTGTGTTTGTGGTGAGAGATTCCCTGAAGCAAAGGAGGCTGCAAAACCATGATGATGCATGGGGAAAAAGAGCTGCGGATAGCTGAGTCTGACAAGGGGATCTTCAGCACAGGAGAGCGCTGGGTGTTTTCGTCACAGCACCGACGCAGGTAACTTCATGGTTTGGCTGAATTGTCGGCTGTGCACTGCAGACTGAGAAACGTGGGGAATTTGAGTGCTGGTGCAATGGCAGTGCAAGAGATGTGACCTCATGTTACACTTGTGACAACACCTGTGACCATCACAATATTCAATTCCTAAACCAGCCCTGCAAGCAAACAGGCAAGCAATAAAGATGGAGGGAACAGCTTGCACGGACAAACCAAATAAAAGCGGAGTGACCAGAACTGGAGAAAATCTAAAGGAGAAAAATATATTTGGTTAAATACAGAATTAGATAAATGACAGCGATATATATGGAAGTGATTTAATAGAACTATCACATATACTTAGACACAGCAAGGCCAAGTTACCTACAGGCTTTTGACAAAATACAGAACAGAGTCAAACTCCCTTCAATCTCATCTCTTGCAGCAGTTGCAGGATGTGGACTGCATCTGCTCCACAAAATGGGCAAACCGCTTGGGAAAAAAATTAAGTCTAGATTGCTACAGAATAAATACACCAGAATGATATTCTGAATTTAAATACCTTAAATTGGATAAACAATACCCCATGGGTAGAATCTATAAAAGGCAGTTCCTACAGAAGATGAAATCTAGAAAAGTTTTAATTAAATCTTTCCAAGGATTTCATAAAAATCCAGGCACAGGGCTACATGCAGTACCTCCATGACAGCCCTGAGCTATACAATCCATAACAGAGGAGAAACTCTAGCATGCAATACTTTTTTTTTTTTTTCCCTAGGTATGCACACACAAACACATCATTAGTTCAAAATCAATGCACAAATGAGAGATGTGATCAGAGAATTACATTTATTCACGGTAGCACAGAAAACACCGCCATGGACCTAAGGCAGTTCGAGAGCAGCGCTGCAGCGGGCAATTGATGCCTCTGAACACAGAGGGAAGCGCTGCCTGCTGCTCGGTGATTATTACCAGCATTTTTTTCAGAATAATGTAAGCAAGCAGCATTTTAGGTGGCACTATAATATCCACCAGGCACAGTATTTGCAAAGAGATAATGGAGCAAAATGCGTATCTGAGGAACCTCTGCACCACCCGAGGACAATGCTGGGCAGCCATCGCTCCCCTCCCATGGCGAGTCCTCCTCGGCGCCAGGCGCCCGCTGGGTGAGCCCAAACCCGCACACAGAGAGCCAGGCGGCCAGCTGGGAGGAGTCACAGACGCTGGAGACCATGTCCCCACGTTGGGCAGTGTGGCAGGAGCAGGAGGCAGCCAGGACCCGCTGGGGGCCAAGAGGGTCAGAGCCACAAAGTGCCTCAGCCACCACAGCGCTGCTGCAGCAAGGCACCCAGGACAAGCAGGAAGGCTTGCTCCAGGTTCAGCCAAAAACCTATCCCACCAGAACATTAGCACAGCATTTATGGACCCTTGTCATTTACAGAAAGCACTGGCAATCACACAAAGCTGGGTGAAGGCTGACTGGCCTTTTGGAGAACACTGGAAATCACCCTAAAGCTCTGTGCTCTATGTACAAGTGATGAGCTAAACCAAGAGCAGAGACTGCATCTGAGAAGAACAACAAAAAAACCACCTTGGGTGAAAAATCCAATCCAATGAGCAGCCTAAACCAGAACAGCGCTCAGCCCCATGGAACCAGCAGTTTATTGATGATTTCCCCTCTTCCCTGCCTCTCGTTATAGCAGCAATGCTTATTCACGTATAGTGCTTTCTAAGCCATACGTTCAGCCAGCGCAGCTCGGTGTAGCTCCC
Organism: Rhinoptilus africanus; assembly: GCA_013400135.1. Lineage (NCBI taxonomy): Eukaryota > Metazoa > Chordata > Aves > Charadriiformes > Glareolidae > Rhinoptilus > Rhinoptilus africanus. Next base: position 468,478 of record VXBO01006266.1, on the reverse strand, counting down.
CTGCCAACAACACATGGCAGGGCTGCAAACAGGACTTCAGCAAGGTAAGATCAACTTACACACACTACGCAAGCATTCAAAAATTAAAGCAACTAATCTTCTGGTTTCACCTGACAGGAGGTAAATTATTGATCTTTGCAATACGAAAGCGCCCAAAAGAACAAAATCAGAACGGCACGCTTTCATGCGCACCCTCGCCTCCCCTTGTCAAACTTAAAACAGCCATATCCAAAGGGCTGCGGGGAGATTTGAGAAACACGTGTTCTCCCTGTACAATGTAATCATGGTGCGAGCAAAAGGCAGATGCTCCAAGCAGCTGATGGTTGTGTTGAACAAGAAACAGCATCACCCGAACCCGTAGCACAAGCCCATGCTCACAGGAATACATGCAGGGAGACTGGCAGTTTAGGCTCTCGGAACCTTTCCGTAATCTTTAAGATATGATTGAGGATGTACAGCCCTACAGCCAAATCTTCCGCACCTGAAAACCTGGTACAGTCACTGATATACCACTGACGCTCCTCAATCAAGGGGCAAGCCTGCTTTATAAACCAAATCTTGTTTTCCCCCATTTGCCCCCCTTTCTCAGCAACTCCCTACACTGCGACGTAAAGCAGAGCTCCTGCAAAGGCACTGCAGAGGCTGACACTCTACGGGATAAAAGCCATATTACACAGCGGCTGCTCCCCGCCACATACCACCACAGAAATGCAGTGTGGGGACTTCCATCCCCAACAGGTGATATATAAAATGGGAACAGAAAATAACCCTTCCAATAGTGACCAGTATTTTTCCTAACTTCTTCACTGTGTTCATTGTGCAAAAAAGAGCAATTCCTCCAGGACAAGTCCTTGTTCTGTGACTCTAAACACAGAGCATTACATCAGGTTACAGAAAATGACACAATGTGGGTCAGCATCTGCTGATATTAGCTAGAAAAATGAATTTTTTTTATTCTTAGATGTCTCTTCCACTTTGCACCCCACCACTAATTTGTTGTATGAATGAAACAGCTTGAGTGATCTTAGCCCAGGAAAGGATTTCTCTGAAGAGGCTGAAACTAACAGGTTAGAGGGAAAAGAAAGGAGGATTATATTTCACTGTCTACTCATTTTATCCATCTTTTAAGCCTATGAATTTCAGGTTATACTTAAACCTTTTTTTTCTAACACAGCACTGTGTCTTTCCGGTGCATTTTGGTAGAAGCCTCACAGCCTCCACCAGCTGCATCACACAAAGCCCATCACTGCAGGAGGAATGTTCCTGAGCCCTTCATAAAAAACTATGTTATTCCAAACTTGAGCTATGTATTTAATATGCCATACTCAACTACATCTCCCAAAACTGATCCTGCTCTTGGTTGGAAAGGGATAAGCTTTCCTCCCTACCCTGTAAGGAGAAACGTTATCCTGCAGAGTTCGCCTGCAGAAATGTCTCTGAGCAGAGATTGAGAACAGGATGATGGAGAACCTCAGTGTATTGCTGCGACATGATCTTTTTTCCAAATGCATTCAAGAGTGAATTCTGCATTTTATCAAAACATTGCACATTACAGAGCACAGCCACAACTTCAGGAGAAAACCATGCTATTAAGAACTTTGCTTAATATTTATCCTAAACGTTTTCTGCATTTGCCTCAAACCCTCTTTCTTGTCCCCATCCCAGATGGTGAATAATTCCTTTGTTTTTTGCACTGTTTGTATCTTGAAGATGTTATTGATTAGGAACAGGCCCTTTAGGTCTTTCCAGGTTCTATACATCTCTTGGTATCATTTTCATGAAGTTATTTTTTCTGTTTTTTTCTGTAGTACTACTTTCTCCTCCTGCCCTTCCACCTTCCTTCCAACAGCTGGAAACAGAGGAGGTGAAACTGGTAATGTTCCTCTACTTACCCTGGTATTTCTGCAAGCAATCAGCTTGAATACCGGTAGTGGTTCACATTAACTGCTACACCATGATTGCTAATTCTGCCTTCGAATGCTCACGTTAACCTGCAATGATTGTTTAAAACAACAGTTCTGCTCAAAACCTTCCTCAGTAATATCACGCTAGTAAAATTCCTCCTAAAAACAAAAAAAATCCTCTTTGTTTTAGGAGAATTTATAGCAACAGTCTTCATTATTATTCTGGCAGCTCATCCCTTAGCAACAGTCTTGCTGCAGTCCCACTGGAAAGACTAATACAGTTTATTTATTTTATATTTATACTATATGTATATAATTCCAGGAGGAGTACTATAGACTAAAAATTAGTTATTCTTCTCTTGTTTTGCAACATACCAAGTTCTTCCCATTTAAGCTTTATATAAAGTATTCTTTCTCCTTTAATCTTGATTATTATCTTTCTTGATCATATCCCCTATTCTCAGTATAATCACAATCCTTCCCACCTCAATCCCCCTTTACCCTCTGCCTCTCACTCCTGTGCAGCATTCACTTCTGTGAACTAAAGAGATGGAAGCAGATGAAAGATAGGCTTGTGTTTTCTTCTGTTTTTCTTATTATTTTATCAGAAGCTTATCATTTTCTCCAAGAACTGAAGTGGCACAGAGCATTATCAAAGGCTAAGAGCAGTTTATCGCATTTTCACCCCAACACATCACAATTCACTTGCATGACACCTACTTTTAGCACATTTTAAATAATATTTTCTGTGCCCTGAACAACATCCTGGAATGACAGCCGCGTCTTCAGCGGACAAGTCTTCCTCAGCACCCAATGGTTTGCAGTCTGTACAACTCTACTGGTAATATCCCGTGTTGTACATCCCATCGCAACACAAACGTGCCTCACTGACAGCCTCAATATAGCATTTTTCCCAAAGCAACTCTCACAAAAGGCACCTGAATTGCATTCAGTCCTGGAGATGGATATTTCTTTCTGGAAAACCTCAGCCTTGTTTCCCTGCAGTCAGTGGGTGCAGGACTTTGAGGGTGCAGCTTCTTGGCCACTGGGTGCCCCTGCCACAGAAATCACAAAAATTGTATCTTGCTTCTCTCAGGAATAAAATAAAAAAAAAAAAAAAGGTGTCTTTTTCTGCCTTTGGTGCTATGTAGGATTTGCCAACAAGTTACTTGAAGGGAAAATAAAAGCAAACAAATCCTGAGGCTATTAGGAGTCTGGAATTTCTTCCACTTACTCAGGCCAATATGTCCTCGCTTCCAAAGCTCCATCAACTCACACATGTTTTGAGACTGGCATGCCTATGCTTATAAGTAAAACAAAGACTGCCTTTCCCCTAGCCCCTAAAATAGCAAAGACTCATAAAAAAGATTTGGCTTCTGTAAAGATCACTATCCTGCACATTAATGCATAGTATTTTATTACCTTTAGCACCCCAAATAGCTACAATAAAATTGATGTGCACCATAAAGTGCCTTTTTGACTATCGCACTACAAAACACTTTTGTCTGTTTTCATGCATGTTTTGAGCAGTCTGTGTTGGCAGGAGCCAATACTTATTTGTGGGTTAACTGTGCTCCCATTAGCAGTTATCACATTATACCCAGATACTAGCATGTACCAGAGATGCTAATGGTACAACCATGGTTTTGCATTGTTTAAATTAAAACAGGAGCCTTTCATCATTTTCCCCTAAGTTGTCACTGTGATCACCACCAACTTATTTTGTTAATTATTAATTGCACCAAGATATCACAAAGAACATTGCAAAAAGTTGTTATAAAAGCAGTCACCATGGAGACATCATCCTTGCTGACCACTGGCTCTCCAGAAATAAAGCACAGTAAAAAAAGTTTGAGAGTAAAAATTTTACACGTGCTGGAGAAAAAACCATAACACCTTGCCTGCGCTAAAAATACATTTGATGGATAATTCAAGTGTTTGTCTATACAGATATAAAGATACATAGAATTGTTTTTACAATGATAATACTAAGCGCTGAGGACATAAACCTCTGTCATTATTCAAGCTACGCTTACCTACAGCTAAATTGAATCTGTCAAAAACTCCCAGCCAGTACTTATAGCAAGTCCGTAACTGCGTGTGGGGTCAGATGTGTCACTCCAGCATCCCTAAAAGCGCTCATTTTGAGTACTAACATGCTGTTCCTTGTGGTATACTGGAAAGAAGTTTCTGTAATCTTGAGGAACGGGAAGACTCTCGTGCCTTCAGTTACACACGTTCTGCCTCAGCAGAAGGCACTGTATTCAGTATACTTCGATAAGGTTTCTGCCTGTTTTAAACCAAAATTTAAGGCAAATGGAGAATAAAGTGGCTATTCAGAAGAAATATTAAAACAAAAAAAAAATTACAAATTTTAAAAATATTTTTAAAAGGAAATATTTAAAATTTCCCACAATAAGACTCACAAATCAAACCGCACCAGGTAACAGTGTAAAAGCAAAACTCAATCTCACAGCTGCCTGCAGGGTGATGGCCCTGTGCCCCGCGCGGGGGGTAGCCCCCCCAGGACTGCCCAACCCCCGCACAGGGCCAGGGCAGCCACCTCTGCCCACCCACCATGAGGCCATCCTACCCAGCCTCCATCTGCCAAAGCATTTAACATGACCTTGTTATAATCTTCAGATGAATTATTTACTCTTTCCTCATTTTAGCACTGTACCGACAAGCTTGTAGCATAATACTCCAGTCCATGAGCTACTGGAGGTCAGTGACACTGCAGAAGCTGTAAAGCCCGTGTTACCCTGCTGCAGCCTGTAAACATGTGTCCTTTGGAGGGTTCATTCCAGCTCACTGGACTGGCACACAGAGTCTGGCTACCAAACACATCCCTTCTCTCTCTGCCTGGATTCATCAGGTCATCCAAACCCCACAGCGCTGCTGTTATGTGAGGCTTTGGGGCATTGCGCTCTGCTGCAGGCACAGGGTGGGAAAATCCACCTCGACCAGGTGCCCAGCAGGGATTTGTTCAATTGTTATTTTCAGCAGAAAGCAGAGATTTCCTTCAGCACCTGGCCACAAAATAACACAGTCTCATCATACACACGCTATTGCTTACCCAGAGGTGTTGTATCCTTGTTAAAGCTTCCTGAAAGGCAAATGGGTCCACCCATGGCATTGTCCTGCCGCCTCCTTAACAGCCTCTAGACTACATTTCACTTCAGCAGAAGTGGCATCTTCTGTTGGCAAGAACCACTATGGAAAGAATTAACAAAAAAGATCCTATGATTTTGTCTAATGATTTGCGGTTGATATTAAAAAACTCAGTAGCATTAAAATCACTGTAGTTTTCACTGTAGCTTTTGCAGTACGTGTATGCGTGTAGGTTAGAACCAGGCATTTGTAAACAGTACCTCTTCCTAATGCATAACAGTTTGATACACGTTTTCTGTTAGTCTCAATTTAGGTTATGTCACCTCAAAAAGTTCAGAGCTTGCTTTATAGGAATTTTTTGAAAACTCAAGTAAACCAATCACACATCCGTAAAATAATTTATTACTAAATGAAAGATTTCACAGCTATTTTCTAGTATCCATAAGAGATACCAGCAGAAGAGAGAACTACGGGGAAGGCTCTCCATCTGCTTCCAACAGAGACCTCAGACAAATTCATTTTGATGTCAGTGGGTTTGGCTTTAGAGGGCCCCTATGTGGAAATGTATGTTTTGCTCAACGCATCGCTAAAGAGAAGTAGAAAACTAATAAAGTACATATATACGTGCAACTAGACAAAACAATTTCCATTAGTGCCTTCTGCATGGTAAAAGGAAACCCTTCCAACATATTCATTGTTTGCTGATCAAATACTATAGGGAAACCTTTGGTGGTTGACTGGGGGTTACTGGCAGCAGGGGTGGAGAACAGACCTGCCCTGCACGCAGGGAGATGCCGTGTCCTGCACAGGGGCTGGAAGCACCCACTGCAGGGCTCCCTCTGATGGAAACTCTAATAGGATGTGTTTAAAGCCTTCGTATAGAAAGGTGCAGCTTAGTTTATGCACAACTCTAGAGTTTGCACCACTGATTTGTAGCACAGAGGTTCTACTGCGTGCAAAGATTGCTGTTTGGTGGTAGGAATATCCATACGAAAGCAAGTCAACCAGCAGTCAGAGCACAGCTTGATGAATTACAGAAGATTTTATGACATTTTTACTTCTAAAGAAGAACTTTCTGATGTGCCAAGTACAAGCCAAACATTATCTATTAAACAAAAGGGGTAATATTTTGGCTAACAGTCTTTTACTCTCTTTTTGAATGTCAGCACATGCCCCCCTGGCAGATTCCATAAATTCAAGAGCTACCAGATAGTTTTATAACAGCAATGCCCAAAATACACCATAGAAGTTAAAGAACCACAACAGAAGACAAGTGGGTAGCTAGGAATCATGGAACAGTTTGGGTTGAAGGGACCTTTAAAGGTCATCCAGTCCGACCCCCCTGCAATGAGCAGGGACATCTGCAGCCCGGTCAGGCTGCCCAGAACTCTGCCCAACCTGACTTTGTATGTTTTCAGGGATCGGCATCTACCACCCCTCTGGGCAACCTGTTCCAGTGTCTCACCACCCTCATTGTAAAAAATTTCTTCCTTATATGTAGTCTAAATCTTCCTTCTTTTAGTTTTAAACCATTAGTGCTTGTCCTATCACAACAGGCCCTGATAAAAAGATTGACCCCATCTTTCCTGTAGGCCCCCTTTAAGCACTGAAAGGCCACAGTAAGGTCTCCCTGGAGCCTTCTCTTCCCCAGGCTGAACAACCCCAACTCTCTCAAGCGTGTCTTCATAGAAGAGTTCCATCTTCATGGCTTTCCTCTGGACCCACTCCAACAGGTCCATGTTTCTCCTGGGCTGAGGGCTCCAGAGCTGGATGCAGTACTCCAGGTGGTGTCCCTCCAGTGCAGAGTAGAAGGTCAGGATCATTTCCCTTGACCTGCTGCCCACACCTCTTTTGATGCAGCCCAGGATACGCTGCCTCTCTGGGCTGTGAGTGCACATTGTTGGCTCGTGTCCAGTTTTCCATCCACCAGTACCACCGAGTCCTTCTCAACAGGGCTGCTCTCAGTCCCTTCATCCCTGTATTGATTCCAGGGCTTGTCCCAGCCAGCTGCAGGCTCCGCACTTGGCCTCGTTGAACCTCATGATGTTCACACAGGCCCACTCCTTGAGCCTGTCCAGGTGCCTCTGAATGGCATCCCATCCCTCAGGAACGTCAACCACACCACTCAGCTTGTCTGAAAACTTGCTTAGGGTGCACTTGATCCCACTGTCTATGTCACTGATGGAGATATTAAACAGTACTGGTCACAGTATGAACCCCTGAGGAACGCCCCTTGTCACGGATCTCCACCTGGACACTAAGCTACTGATGACTACCCTCTGGATGTGACCATCCAAACAATTCCTCATCCACTGAACAGTCCACCCATCACATCCATTCTTCTCCAATTTAGAGAGAAGGATGTTGTGGGGGACCGTGTCAAAGGCTTTATGGAATTCCAGATAGACAATATCCATAGCTCTTCCTTTGTCCACTGATATAGTCACTCCAACACAGAAGGCCACTAGGTTGGTCAGGCAGGACTTGCCCTTGGTGAAGCCATGCTGATTGTCTTGAATCACCTCCTTGTCCTCCATGTGCGAGGGAGAGACATGAACAACATCTACTCCCAGCCTTCACTTCCATTAGGTGGACTGAGCAATTTAAAACAGTGCCAAGACAGTTTCACCTGGAAGAAAGTAAAGCAGAGCCTGCCCTGGTATGATGTGACACGATGCACAGCAATGTGCTGCAGACACTGGTTGAAAAGTATGTATTTTAGAAAAGCTGATTTTAATCAAGGTAATGGAAATGAACAGAAAATGCCCAGAATAATTTTCTTGCAGCATTTGCCTTTGGGAATGCTTTATCTCCACACATGATGCTCTTTCGGGTTTTGAAACTTCAACACGGGGTTTTTCTTTGTTCTTAATTAGGCATTTTACATATCTCCTCTTCCAATTCTATACTCAACTTCTTTTATGGTTAAGATTTTTTTGGGTTTGGATTTCTCTGCTATGTTCAGTAAGTTTCCCACTTAAAAGCAGTGTTACAAGAAGTCTTCTCAGTTACAGGTGTGCAATTCAGTCATCAGGGATATGTAGATAACAAATTATCCACAGTTTCAAATTTGCCCCCACCTAGTTCATAGCTGCTGTACAAAACCTTGCCTGGCAATGGTATTTTTATGAAAGCTTAACTCCCACCAACAGTACATCATTGATTTAGGAGATGTGCTGTAAGTGAATAATTATATTCTGAATTTCTGAGGAAAGAAAACATCCAGGAAAACTGTATATGATAACATGAAGCATTGCTTGGGAGAGGGCAGCAGTACACACAGCTTTTACATGAAAATACAGAATTCACTTTAAGAGGTGCGAACAGCAGGGGACTGAGTGCTGAGAGAGGCAAGGATATAGGACTGGTGTTTGTGAATAGGGCACTGCTAAACGCTGAAGCCGTTCAAGGGCACGGGCAGAAGCGCGTGTTTACAAGAGGATCTCAGGCTTGTAAACAGCGGGGCTTTATGCAGGCAGAGAAGAGTTCACGTTCCTGAGGAGGGAACGCAGCACAGAATGTCCTGTTTCTTCACAGAGAGTCACCCTGCTCGCAGCTGTGTAAAATAGGAGACACAGCCATTGTTCCAGCGGATAAGCAGGGCTAAGAGCTTTTTTAGGGCATCTCTTGCCAGCATGAGGGCTGGTACAATTTGGTATGTCAGTTTACCTGCACCGAAAATCTGAAGAGGCCAAATTACAGTTTTATTTTTCTCTATATCTCATTACAAAGATACCAACAGTATCAACAGGATTAATTTGATGATAGGATTAAAGAGGTGTTACACCTTTTAATGAGATCAATCACATTCTGAATAAAATATGAAACTTTAAGAGGAGGGAGTCAGGAGGGTAATTTGAGAACAGTTTTAATGCGAGTGCAAAATTTAGTGTCCGTAAAACCTTTCTTGTAGAGTTTTTAAATTCACTTTAATCTTCACAGAGCAGAGTCTGGAAGTCCATTAAGGAGAAAACCATGGTATTCCAGTTTTGAAATGAGAAGGCACAACAGTAATTAATGTTCCTGCATCGGTGTCTGAGGGGAGAGCTTTCAGTGGCCTCAGGTTTCTGAGGAAATGGGATACTGACAGAGCAACAGCAGAAACGAGCTCACTGAAGTAGAGCCCCTGATAACGGCAGATACTTGCTGAAGGCCTTGACACGAGCCCAGCGCTGCTACACAGCAGAGTTTCCGTTTGCTTGAATTCACTGGAAATGGCTCTGCTTCCACTTTGCTATCCAAGGCACTGTCTCCAGCAAGTAAAATGGATGACCAAGCAGGAGACAGCACGGTAAAGTGGCTGCAAACTAATATGTAATCTGTACCATACAGGATATGGTAATGATAAATATGAAAAATAACACAGAAATCCCAAAGAACCAAAACTGTGTAACCCAGGATCAACAAATAACAAAGAGGGAAAATACTAGCTGGCAAGCAAGCCTGAGATACCATAAATTAGTCATTGCACATTACAAATTATTCAACAATTTTCTATATTTAATTACATAAGGTATTCCTACAAAAATCCGTGCTTTTGAAGTCCAGATCTGAATATGATGTGAATAAAGCATCCTATTAATGCAGCAACTAACCAAAAAATTAAATTAACACAAAAAATTAATTATAAACCAGAGCCATTTTTGTGCTGCAGAGCAGTAATTTTTCCTTTCTGAGCGCAATATGGGGTTTGCTGTTCGTGTTATCATGAACATGCTGATTCGAAGTTTCATAAATGTTGATTCAAACTTCAAGCAAGCATCCTGGTTTCCACAATTTCAGAGGGTTATAACATTCGGAGTTTATCATTCCCCAAATTCATTCACTGCCCCCTACACTTGGAGGAAGCTCTGAGGACTCCGTAATGGAAATAACAGGCCCCCCCCAGTGCCCCTCTCCCTCTGCAGAGAGATGAGTGCAATTTATGCAGACTGCTCTTCTTTACTGCTATGACACGCTTAGTTTTTGCACATTGACTTCTAAATTTGCAGTTTGACTGAGATTTGCCACTTTAAGTAGGAGCCTACACCATACTTGGTTGCATATCCCACTCACCACGCGTATCCCACAGATAACGGAGCCTGGTGCACCAGCATGGTCCAGACACACTGCCTGAACATACTGACTCTACTGCACTGCGGCCACCCTACTCTTACGTGCAATCGCCATCTCTGAAAGAAGTCTGATTGATAGCAACAAATCCCACGGGAAATACTGCAGCAGCTTCTCTCTCTACCTGCAACAGGAATAAGCCCAAGGAAGCTGCGTGGTTAAAAGAGAACGCGTTTGGTAGCAAATGTAATTTTCTGAACAGCACCACCAGAGCCAGCGTGGCTTCTCCTTCCTCCACTCCCTGCTTGCTGCACCCTCCTCATCCGCCCACCACTTTCTACTAGTTATCACCGTACCCAGAAGCAAACACGGTGCTCAATCGTGCCAAAAGCACAGTCAGCCACATTTCTTCCTGTCTGCGCCATCACAAAACGACTGTGCACATGCGGAGGAACAGATATTTACCCCCTTAAGTCCCAGGGCAGGAAGGAGACATTGTTCCATGGCCACAGCTCTCCATCTTGCAGCTGCTTCAAATTACACCGTTTTAGGTGGTCTCCTCCATTTCTACCAAACAAAAACCACTCAGCTTTTTTTCAGCCCATGCTCCTTTTTTCTCCAGTCCCATAGCATTCCCTGACCTAGCAGCAGCAACTGTACCTCTCGGTTTCTTTACATTGTTTTAATGCCCTATTCCTTTCTAACTTTCTTGGGTGACACCTTCTTACTGATCAGGACTGCTTGAGCCTGATCAAGGCAAACAGGATTATTCAAGATAATTAACATTTCTATAGGGCACTGACAATTACACACAGATTTGAAACCCAGAATACAAAAGAGATACACCAATTACAATTCTAGGAGGATTCTCATTCATTATCGTGTTTACTTGCAAACATGAAATTAGTGATGCCTGGATTAAGATTAGAAACAACATGAATTGCTACTACAAATAAAATCCTTTCAAGTGTATTTCACACACAGTACACGCAGTATTTCTTAAAATATAAAAAAATGATAGTATCGAAGATACTATAATGGAGGGCATTTTTTTCTTAAGAGCAGAAAAACAGCTAGACAGAATAGAGAAAATGGCTTATGATAACTTATTTAAATTTCTTGCCAGCAATATACTTTTTTTAAAAAGACATAACAAGCTGTAAAACAAGGTATAATATTTCAAATAATCTTCAAAGTTCAACTATATAATTCTGAATCTTTTTTCTTAACAAAATATGACAAAAGGGTCATAAGCAGAGCTCATCTTGTGTCATAAAACTGTATTTGAATGATAAAATTGACCTTAATTATTGGAAGACAATTTAAAACATCATTTTGCTGTATTCCAGAGGTTACAGGAAGAACACAGTGTAAGGAAGACATCAAAGGCACCCCTACAAAGACAGTACTTTTTTCATGATCAAAAACCTGAAGGTGATTATAAGTAACAGGAAAAAAACTAGCAATAATTAGCAGCATTTAGTAAGTCAGAAGCAACAAAGAGGAGCCAAGGGAAGCGGGGGTTTCCAAAAGGCGCATATGGTGCACTTTCCTCTGACAAAAGGCCCCACAAGCAGAAGACAGTAACTGTGAACAGTTAAAAACCCTCCACCCTCAGCCTCGCAACCTGACAGTGGAACAGATCGCAGGGACCTAATTAATACACATGCTAGGAAATACATTTGAAAATAGGGGGGTTAATTGAAATCTGTTCATTCAACCCCTTGGAAGACAGTGTGTATTTTTCTTTAAACACAGCTCAACAACCTCCCAAGTCATGACCACCCAACTCACAGTCCCCAGGAGGACCCACTCACGCTCACAGGCGCTCACACCCCTGGAGGAATTCCCAGCTCTGCAGACTCCAGTCCTGCCTGGTCTGGCCTGGCTTCACCCACGACCAAGCCTGAAAAAAAATACATTCATTTTTACCTTTCTCCAAAGCCTTTCTTCATTTGATAAACTTGATGCAAGGTACAAGATACAGTCCTTTTTTGAGGAATGGGACAATGTCCTCGAGCTTCCAGTATCAGCATTATTTCCTTTTTCCCAGGCCTGATTTTTTTGTCTCTGCAGAGGGAAAGCTGCTTGCCTCCTGCTCTGAGTCCCTGCAAAACCAACACCACTGGCTCTTAAGCCTTTGCTAGGGGTCTCTGATTTTCCTGTTGTCATCGCGTTAGTAAAAATTCCTGCCTTGCCTGTATTACACCAAACATCGTAGCAGTGCGACAGACACGGTAAAGGCAATAAATGCAAGCAAAGCAGTAAAGGGCCTCTGCACATAAACTGGATTTGGGGTTGCCAGGCTCACAGGGACCTTCCCAAAGACCGGGAGCATGGCTGTCCCGGGGCCGCGGCCTCCCGAATGCTGGTGAGGAGGCTGCAGAAGACTTTGGGAGGTCTGGTTTTTAGAGTATGATTTTAAATCAAATTCTCTCCCCATTTTAGGACAGCTATGGAAGAGTAACAGAAGCCATACGCCAGACTTGGTTTTGAAGAGGAAGTGAAAAAAACAACTTAATATTTTGATTCCAGACCTAAATTTAGACCGTAACAATTTTTAAGTGAATTCTCAAAGTAACGAACTGAGTTCTTTCTCACCTCTTCTTGTTTACAGTCTCATAAACTGGGATCCCACACTACCAGTGTCACACAGGATGTCATTTTTTCTCTTGGCAAGTAAACACATGTGAAAGAAAAGGCATTGCATTTATAATGATAGCAACAGAACTTGCTAACATAGTTTTTACCAGGTTTCAAAGGGACAACTTCAGCTTTCTGATGTACAGTGCAACGTCTCTTAGATTCACATGTATTTTTTTTCTACCCTGCTGAGCACAGTTTAAAATGCAGAAGCAGCATAATTCAATATTAGACTATTTCACAGTACCACCCAAGTTCAAAACAGAAGAAATAGCATTAAAAGCAGTGAAATCAATCAAATGAATTATCTGAAAATAAAATTAGGGCATAAATAAAACAAAAGTAGACCCAGGAATAGACAGACTGTCTCCTCTTTTCCTCTTGGGACACATTTCTTTCAGTATGGCTTCAGCCACTCGCCCTGACATTTCCTGGGACTCCCCGGAGCCCCCTGCCAGCCTGGGTCAGGATTGAGCAATGAAGTTGGAAGACGCTTTTTAGCGTTTACTTAGCAGGAAACAAGGGGAAACAGCCACACTCAATGCACAGGATACCTGCGCATTTTGCAAGGATTTTCTAAATCTTTGCTTTAACATGCAATTAATTTTCAAGCACTTTTTGTTTTTTTTTAATCTCAAAACCACAATCCATCGGGATTTTTATATTTTAGCTCTCACCCTTGATTCTCCCAGACTTTAGTCTCTCCAGCACGCTGCCAGCACCAGACTGCTGCTCGCCTCCTGCTCCTAACTCGGTTCCCTTGATTTGGAATAATTTCTCCCTTTCTCATCAGATATTATCTATAATGATTGATGGTCAGTAGCTGCTCTGCTCCGGCGGCAGCTGGCAGCAGTGAGGGAGAGGCAGGGCTGCTGCGGGGCACCCCAACTGCGGTTTCACTCGAAACCCAGCACCAGGAACAGTTAAAACCAGACCTTGAAGACAAGCAGCGAGGGGTGTCTGTCAGCACATCTCCGTGTTTTAAAAGACAGAGTCCACAGCATGAGTTTGGCGAGATCCTTCCGGCACAAAAGGGAAGTTTGGGGGTTGCTGCCCTTCACTGGGGTGCGCACTCTGGTTTCAGGGGGAATGAATCAGGAATACATTAGCAAAATGCAATAAAAGAGGTGGAATTTGTCAAACAAAGGAAAAAAGTTGAGAAAAGGAGTTATGCTTAAAGGTAGCCCTAAAGGGAGCAAATTTCCGTTTCTTCTAAGAGGAATGAAAGGTTATTGCTCCTACATGACAAGAATAGCATTTTTAACGTTCCCCCTTTCAATAATAGCAGCTAAATTCTCACAGGATTCAATGTTTACGCTCACAAAAATCAATTTTTCCCTTTTATTAAAAAATTATGTACAGTAAATTGCCGCTACAACACAATCTACATTGTTTAACATACCCTGCTTTGATTTACTGTTCCATTCATAATCTGCTGATGATTAAGCTTCTCAAAAACAATCCACTAGCCTTTCTAAGTGATATCAAGTTGTTTGTTTTTAATCTGCTGAAAATCATCCTGTAGACAGATGCATTATTGAAGAATTACATTTTAATTTATTTTCATGCAGTGCCCGTGATGGGCATTTGGATTAACAGAGTACGATAATGTTTCTTTATGCCTGTATCTATTCAAATCAGAAATTACCTGCATACACTGTCTCTGATGGTGGTCAAAAATTGTACAAAGAACTGAGACTAGTGCTTCTTAATATCACACAGCCCTGCTGCTCATCAATGAGTCTTTTTCTGTTCTAATGCTTTTGTCATGTATATGAAAGTCATTATGTAGTTTAGAAAACAGGAGATGAAGTGAAAGAGGAAGATCAGGGACCTGGGATGCATTAATATTCTACTAGCGTCAAAGATATTTCCCTCGAGGGGCTCCTACAGGCCACACTGTTATTACAGTGCCTATCCATTATCTTGTGCTGTACTTGGTATTAAGACAATAATGGAGAGAATAGGATTATGTGCAGATGATAGGAAATGCGAAGGCAATTCAGCAAGATAGGAAATGAATGGAGACATGATTCTTTCATCGAAGCTGGGGATGGTTTAGCATAGGGTAAGGGAGAAGATAAATGAAGCAAAATGAAATCTTTACAGGTTAGCCGGGGTAAAATGGGTGTTTACATAGAATCCGATGTGTTTAACCTTTTTGATACAGAATATCGCAGAATCTTTCTTTAGTGCACCAGTGTGTATCCCTTCAGAGGTCTGGTTTGATCTGAAAACTTAACTCGACACACATGGGGGAATGACCAGTGTTAATTTGATAGAGGTAGCCTTATGTAGTGGATAACCTTTTAATTCATTCCAAGAAGGGGGAAATTCCGATCACCAATCCAGATTTC
This sequence comes from Rhinoptilus africanus, assembly GCA_013400135.1. NCBI lineage: Eukaryota > Metazoa > Chordata > Aves > Charadriiformes > Glareolidae > Rhinoptilus > Rhinoptilus africanus. Next base: position 453,411 of record VXBO01006266.1, on the reverse strand, counting down.
TGCATTTCAGCTACAGGGTAGAAAAACTGTGTCCTGCTCGCTAAAGAAACAGACAGAAAATGAATTTAAAAAAAAAAAAAGCAATAAAGAAGGATCGAGCATAACTAAGTGAAACGCTGATCCCACATAGAAATGCTCACATTCTGTTTTGCTATTGCACACCTTTTAATTCCGTGAGCTTGTGGCTGATAGCAAGTAACAAAGGCTAATAATTTTAGGAGGCCAGCAATGCATTATGATAGTGATAAACAAAGACAGGACCAGATTGTGTCATTTACAGACATTTCTCTGGCTTATGTCTGTCATATTTTTGTAATTAGGATAAATCACACGCACGCATTTGCTATAACAGCGCAATGCCAAAAGAGATCATTTTTGCTCCCTGAAGTACAACTATAATTTTATTCTTTCTAAGCAGCGCTTGAAGGTTTTCCTTTGGTTAGGTTAAAACCCAAGAAAGTAGATCAGCAGCGTGAAGCATCCAAACAAAAGCAGACGCCAAAGAGGCGTGAGGCAGCTCTATCATAAACCTTGTGGCACACGCACTGCCCTTGTCCTGGGTGGTGGGAATGGCAAGTTTGCAGCGCCGCAATTAACACACACTTGACAGAAATGCGATGTCACCCTGCACGCTCCGAGACAAAAACGCGGATCCTCACTAAGGGACTGCCAAGTGATGAAAGGCGCTTAGCAGAGCACCCGGCACAGAAAAACCATACTGCTATTGCCGCTGCCCACCGCAGGCGCTTCCTCGCAGGGCTGAGCAGGGGTCCAGGCCAGCACAGCTCCATGCTGCTCTCTGCTGCTGTCTCCCACTCACCGCCTCCCCGCCGCCACGCTTTCCTGCTCCTCCCTTTGTCTCAGGCCCTGCTGTTTGTCCATCACAGCTCAAATATTGGCTCGCTTTGGCCAGTGCTGCTGGCTAAGCCACGTGATGTATTGATCCCGGCTGCTATTTCTGCTCCATACCTGAGCTCCCTTCCAGCTCTGCCGCTCTCCCTACCAGCGACTGCCAGCCACCTGCTTTTACACCCAGCCCGATCACATAGCAATGCTTTCCATGGCTCCCCACAAACATCCTCACCCTTCTGGGCAACAAGATCTTTCTTCATCTGAGAAGTTTCCCATATGTAAAATTTGCAGACCCTGAGCAGATGAAAATTAGCATTACACCCCAGAAAGTGCCTGCCTGTATGTGGCACTGCCTGCACTATGTTAGCCTCTGCTTGGGCCATGGCAGAACACTTAGCTTTAAAAAAACCTGATTTCTGAGCTTTTGGTCACGTCCTGCACTACTTCGTAGCACATCCTCCAAGGGGGCAAAGCCATCCATAAGTGACGGTTGGACCAGGTGCTTGTGACAGCCCCAGCACAGGCCCTGGCAGGGCTCAGGGGGAAGAGCAAACTGCACCTCACAGGAGAAACAGAAACCTGAGCTGCCCAGAGGTGCAAGGCAGGATGCCCAGGATGACACCTGATGCAAGGCCCCGCTTCCCAGTCCGGCCAGGACGGGGTGGGGGCCTGGCTGTGGCCCCCCGCCGGCTGCACCCAGACCTGGCACGGAACCTGCTCGACCCTCCCAGCCCTGGCAGTGCAGAATGCCAAGTAGGGAGCTGCTGTGCCAACCCCAGGAGGAGGAAGGCTGGAAAGCGTTAAGTTTCAATACTGATACACAGAGGACTGCTAGTCCAGATACATCCCACAAGCACCAAATAGCTCAGGCCCCCATAGCAAGGGGCTGAGACAGTAAAACTGCCCAGTTCTGAGCTAGGGGGTCATCTTGTACCAGTGACACCTTCCTTTACAGTTTCTTCTCATTCCCTCTGATCAATCGGTATGAAATTCAGCCCCACCATAGCTGTGTTTCACCCCACAGTTCAATGGGGCCAGCATGAGCAAAGGCACACAGTGCCAGCTGGATGCAGAGCATCCTCACTGCAGCTGGGAGCAAGGATGGGATCTCCTCAGTGCCCTAAATCAGCTTCTCTCCTCAGCTTCAGGTGGCAAGAAGATCTCTGTGAGAAGTGCGAATCAGCAAACTTGGGGAATTAGGAACATGCTCATGAATTTTACATGACAGACATAAATAGGGGAAGCTGTCAAACAGCAAGAGCAGAGCTAGGTGTGAGGACTGCCCCTTGCACAGGGAGGTGGGGCCTGTGCTGCACTGCTGGGGGCTGTCTGCTTGCCCCCTTGCATCAGGCAACATCACATTCTCCAAAGATATTGCTAGAAAATTACAAAGAAAACGGTCCACTGAAGAGTAACTGTCCAAACTACATTGTGCAGCTGGCTGGTGACTTGAAGGAAAATGTTTGTAAACATGTTGTAATGCTTCTTAACATAATGGACACTTATTTATATAAATGTCTAATTATGTTCTGAATTGACCAAGTATGAGTCTAGACTGTCCCATAACAATACATGGGGGCAACAAGAGATAATGATGCATTATACCCTTTTATCTTGTCACCTTGTAATCTTATGCATTGTGACTAGCTTTTATATTACCAGAAAGAGTTAACAAGAACAGCCAGTTTAATTAATCTGCTCTACTTTGTACGCTGCCGTTTCTTCCTCAGCTGAGTGCAGGCTGACTTATTCATTTGCACTAGAAATTACCAGTGAGTGAAGCAAGTACCTCCATGAGTCATAAACTTTTCCAATCTCTTACATCAATCTCTTGTCAGAATTTAAAAGCAACCAGTTGATAAAGTCACTTCCTAAAAATACAGGTGGATTAAGCACTTTCCAAACCACCGGTTTCAGTATGATAAGGTCTGATTGCTTTGAATGACCTAGAAGGTTGCCCTAGCATGTGATCAGACCCGCTGTTTTGGTTTGCTGCGTCATATTTTACTGTCTGGTTTAAGAAACAATTTAGGGATTTTTCACCTGCAAGGCTGACTAGCCAGAAACAGTCAATGCAACTTATGCAAGGGCAAAACCCCCACAAGTATTTCCACCCAAAGGCGAAGGGCTGTGCAAATGATACCACAGCCAACTTCCCACAAGCAAACCGTGCCCATCAGCACAGGTGTGGTGGGCGTCCACACCCGGCAATGAACGCAAGTGCAAAAACACATATAAAAAGGCAAAGCCACACTTCTCGTAAATTGTGACCTTAAGGACAGCCATGGGCATGGCCCTGGCCTAATCCTCTCTGCCCCTGTCCTCCTGCAGGTGACACACTGGGGTAAGGGCTGGGCACCAGCACTGCACAAACCGTCCCCATGCCCCCATATGCCCCCAGCCTCTCAGGGGCACAGCTGGCACCACCACAATGGGACTCCTGCCCCAGCTGGTGCTGGGGTTCCTGCCTCGGAATGGGATGCCTATGCCCCTTGTCCCTGATGGGACTTCTGGATGTGCAGGCAGGACAGGGTCACTTGAACCAGCAACAGATTGGAAAATCTTGGAAATTCTTCTGCTTCCATTCTCAAGTCCAGTGCATAGTCAAATTTGGTGGAAAGGGATCAGAGAAGTTTCACAGTTAAATCTATAAGTCAATGGCTACAATTTGCTCCTACAAGGAAACTCTGGGCTTGAGGAGGTTGTTTTCTTGCTTGCTGCCCCCAAGGAACACATATGCAGGCTAGAGAGCCAAGGTTTATGGGGAGAGGTAATATCTTTTATGAGACCTATTAGAGTTGGGGAAAAAATACACAAGCAAATAAGCCATTCTTTAAGTCTGAAACAGAGGTTGCAAACTGCAGTAAAAGCATGTTGGGAAGATGTGCTCTGGGATGAAGTTATTGTGTTATCAATTAGATGACATGAGAGGAAAGGACAACTAGCACCTCTGGAGCAGCAAGTGGCCCCAGCGCGGGGAGCCACGCAGAGGTCACTCGCTCCCACGGGACAGCAATGAGAGAAACAAAGACAGTTGGGACAGGAGCGAAATGTCATAAACCAGCCCCTCTCTGTTGGGCCCCTGCTCTTTAGTACCTTCTAGAATGAGGATTTTTAATTTGCAGGTTTTCTTTTCAGTTTGCTTTGTAAATCTGCTTTGAAAATCCTAATGTCACATGAGACAAGTTTTCTGAAATGAAGACGTTCATCCTGTGATAATGGTGTTTCTGTACCTCCTTGATTGCCTGAAGGAATTAATTTTGGTGTACAGGGCTCATAGGGTCTCACTCACACTATTTCTACAGACCCATCTGGTGCACTGGCTAAACCCCACCACAGTACTGGTACCTATATGCAGGATGCCCACGCTGTGGAAAAGTAAACTGGACTACAAAAAAACTACGCAAAACCTCTACGCAAATTAAAATTTTGTGCTTGTCATAATAATATCAAAATAATTAAGAGAAAGCTTTTTTGGTTTTGGCTTAGTATGCATGGATTGAATCAGTAAAAAAATTATTTATGATCTGTAGATTAGCTTTTTTATCTTTTCTGCTTCACCTAATACATTCAAAATCATTGTGGACACCAGAAGTCCAAAATATCTTTTAGTCCGTAATCCTGTTTATGGAAAATGCCCCATTTTACTCTTTTCCATTTCAAAGCAGAAATACATTAAGTACACTCCTTGCCATTTCTAAACAGAAAGAGCCCAAAGCACCTTTGCGAACATGAAATAATTTCTAAAATAGTAACTACTACGTATCTCAGCGGACTGCACCTACCCTGGCTATCAGCTTTCTGCATTTCACCCTCTGGAGGAAGAATAAAATATTTGGAAACACATAGAACAGGCAAGAAAATTATTATCTTGGAATATGGAAACTTTACCAAGTCTCACTTAAGGTAAGGATTCAACTTTGCTTTGTTTGATCTGGTGGACATTAAATGCCACCTTTCCACTAACCCCAGCAACTTCCAGCTCAGACCTGTGACCTCATTAAGACGATTCCAGCATTTCTGTGTATCCAGCTGCTGTGGGTAGAGCTGTCCATAACGAATGGACACTACCTATACCCAGCTCCCTTAGCTATAAGATACATTCAAAGAGAATTACAGACTGCATTTATTAAAACACCTAACAAGAACAACAAAGAAAGCATAACATCAAGACGGAGCACACCTTACCAGAAGTATTTTGCCTCTGCTAACATGCATCTGGTTCACAGACAGCAAACTACTAGTCTGATACACCTGAACTGACACTCTCACGTTGTGATTTCTCCTCTAATTGTAAGGAGTGGCTGGGTGCAACGTGCCCCCCTTCACCTGCACCCTGAGAGGCTCTTTCAGCAAGAGCCACCTCCTTTCACAGCAAGCATCGAGGATGCTGGTGGCTCTCAGATCTGCCCAGGCCCTGGGCTGAAGATAGTCGGGGCACTAGTACCGCTGTTCTCCACTCCAGTAATTGCTTAAGACCCATCTCCTCTGCCCATCAAAAGACTTAAGGTAACATTATTGAAGATCCAAGCTGTATTTTGGTTGACATCACTTACCCTCCTTTGAAAGACAACATTTTCCTTGGCAGGTGATAAGCACCACCTCCCACGTTCTACTGTAGATGCTGATAATTAAACCACAATGAAATTCAGATAATTAGCAACCTTTTCTAACGCAGCAGGTTACTTATTCTAAACCTTTTTCCAGATGAAATGGCATTTAAGACTTTTTTAAAAAACTACTTTTTTCCATGCTCTCAAAATTATTTTCTGTTCTAATAGGAAGAAAAAAACAAACAATAAACCAGAACAAATCCTGTAGGATCCTGAAAGCAGGGCAAGCATTCATCACCAGAGTTTGTTTGCATTCGCATCGTTTCACCGTGTGAATACTGCAAAGAATATGTTCAATCTCTATAGCAAAGACAGTCCCTCAGATTATAGTGATATAGCATTTCTATTCCACTTTGAAAACAAAAGCAGATATAGAAAACCAATTCAATGCCTGTATATCTTTGGTGGATGCTCTTTTTAACTTTCAATGTACCACATTACCAACATTTGGTATGTGATGAATTATCTAATACTTAAGCACACATTGTTGATGTTTCTGTAAAAGGAGATTTGTTTATGTTTAGGATTAATATAGGGATGGCATAATTACTGGGATGGAGTCATGCCTATCCCATAGGAAACACTGCACATACACCAAATCCTTCCCTTGTTCTGCTGGTTGAAACCTCTGCCCACACACGCGTTAGCAGACTGCCCCACCGGCCCTCTCCCTCCAAAATACCCCCTTCCTGTCACTCTCTGCCGTGTTCAGCAGGGCTGCTGAAAAGGATGCAAGCAGGCCTGGGCTGGCAAAGCTGTTCTGCTGAGGGGGCAGAGCTGACCCCCACTCATTACACTGCAACTGGGGAGCACGGCTGCAACTTTTGCCCTCTGGTGCCTACAGCTTTTGAGCACCCTTAATTGCTATTAGTCAGCTGCTCTCCCCCTTCTGCACACCTCTAATCACGCTTCTCCCTCATCAAGCTGGGAGCTCTGCAGGGGTTAACCCTGAAAATTTTTACAGTAAAGGCAGCTTTTATTGTACTGGCAATTACAGAAAGAGAAAAAGCAATTTAGTCTTTTATGTGGCTCACAGTTTCATTAATGTCATACACTTTTAGCTGACTTGAGTTGTTATGCATTAACTCAAAGAGGCATGGTACACAAACACTAGTGAAATAAAAAATAACATAAGACAGGGCAAACTTTAGCTCCTCAAATATAGGCTTAATTCCTCAAATACCAATAATGCTTTATATAACAGCTTTATTAGTGTCCTTAGCTTCAGGCCAAAGTCACTATGAAGTAAGCTGCTCAAACACGGCTGCAGAAACAAGAAAAAAGGGTTTGAGCAATCTGCAAAGAATTCCCTACTCCTCTTGTGGTGTGCTGGGGAAATCTGCTCCTAGTGCTTGCTGCACCTCCTGTTGTGTGACGACAAGAGGAACTTAGACAAAAGGCAACATGCTGCAGCAGTGGCAGTTACAGAGCAGTGTAAATCTTTCGATGCTACCTACGCAGCCCGTCCTTCCCCTCTGCTGGGAACAGCAACCAGGAAAACATCAGACGCTTCATCATTTCTCATGCACCCGCTACGTTTATGAGTATCAGCATCCTCCTCCCCAGCTTTCTAGTAAGGGATTTCTTTAGACACACAGGAAAAACCCACTGTATTCAGTCTATCTGGAGCATTCCGCACTAATAGCCCATGGACTAACTAACATTGTCTAAGCATAACACTGCTTTCTTGTGCTGAACACCAAGATTTGTTACGAAAGGCCAGTAAGTGGCTGTGAGGCTTTCTGATCCTCAGCAGCTTCACAAAGCCATCAATGCTGTCCTGAGACACCTGGTACTTACCATTCAGGAGGCAAGCACCATGCTGATGACATCTTCCGTTCCCTTTGCCTTGACGGCCAGTTGAATCAGCTGAGTGGCAACAAGGACTCTCCATGGAACAACCCTGGTGGTCGGCGGTGCTCTAATCTCCTCAGAAGTAGACTTCCATAATCTTGCTTTCTGCTGACGTTGTGCAGCATCGCATGCCTTCAGCACTATCTTGTCCTGTTGGTCATTACCTTTTGTCTGACATTAAAAATGTCATTCGCTCAAAGAGAACTGTTTCAAAGGCAGGCTGGGAAAAGGTCTAGTCCATGTTTCCTCTTCCCTTCCTTCCCATCAGGTATGGATAGAAGCTCTCCACACAAGTTGAGAGATGTTTATGGCATTCTGCTGATAATATAACCATGTTGACAAAGTTCCTCCAAAGTGATTAGTATCATTTTATCATTGGCCTGCAAAAAAGCACAGAGGATAGACTGCAATGAGTCATCACAAGAATTATTTTTGTTGAGACACATCCCTAAAATTCTAGAATTTGGAATTGGGTGGGAAGAGTCACTGGAGTTTGTCCTGGTTCTGCTGGGGAGAGGATTAATTTTCTCAAGAAGCTGGGACAGGACACAGCTGGAACAGCTGACCCAAACTAGCCAAAAGGGCATTTGACACCATGTTCAGTATATACCTAGGGGAGCTGGCTGTGGGGGCAGGAATCACTGCTTGTGAATGGGCTGGGCATTTCGGGTTCAGGTCCACGAGTTGTACATTAATGTTTTCTGTATGTTCATTTATCGCTGTTATTGTTGTGGTTTTCTTCTTTCCTTTGCTTTTTTTATTAAACCGTCTTTATCCCAATCCATGAGTTTTGCCTTTTTCTTCTCATTCTCCTCATCCCACCGGGAGGGAGAGGAGGGAGAGAGCAGCCACATGGTTCTTTGTTGCGGGCTGGAGCTAAACCACGACATCGTTGCAGTGCCCAGCACACAAGCAGATGCCAAGCGCTTATGCTGAGGCTTTCCAGATCTTTCTGGGCAAGTGCAGTCACAAACAAAGAATTAACTTTGTTACCCTGTGGGATCAGGATGTATATGAACAATTTACAAAGCAGTTCTCACCTATCACTTCACAGGGTCACATAAACCCCATATCAGATTAAGGGCATGACTACATGACTATGTTTTAAATAAGGCTTGTACCATGTACCTATGTCTATGGGGTTTTCTACAAAAGATCTCTCAGGAAAGTTAAGATAAATCAACTAAACCCACTATAATAATGCATGTAACTTAAAATGCATTAAATTCCTGCATGGATATTCTCACTGAGAGGTAAAGTGGTCCAACTTTACTGTAAAAGAGGATTAAGCTACCATGAATTAAGGCCATTTTCCTTTTGAATTAGATCATCCACAGAGGAGTTTAAAGCAGTCTAGGTTTGGTGCACTCACTTCACGTTTCCTTCCTTTGCCTGAATTTTCTTGCAATTGGTCAAACAAAAGCCTTGGTTAAACAAAAATCTCCCCGATGTCTTTCTGGCTGATATTAAACCACGTTACCAGTTCACTTGCTTTAGAAATGCCTTGTAAAAAACAGCTAAAGCTGTTTTGCAAATAGCAGAAACAGCACCATCCTTTTGTATGGCAGAGGAAAAGGACAGCAGCAGGCATAGAGCCTGGGACACCCGACAGGATCGCAGACCCCAGACCTCATACTAAGCTGTTGCTACTCTTAAAAAGCAAACAAACAAAGAAATAAAATTTGAACTCAGTGCTACATCCCATCTCAAAACATCTCCTCAGACAGGAAAAGACAGAAAAACAAGGCAGGCTCATGGGACAAGGCTGTGATGGAAAAAGTCTGGCAACTATGTCCTCTAGAAGCCTGAACCGGGCAGGAACAGCCCTGGGGTACCCTTTGTCACTGAACAGAGGATGCGTTTTCAGAGGTTAAATAAGATGCACTCTGAAATTTACTCATCCCAAGCTCACAGATGAAATGCTAACTAATAAGCAAGGCAAAGCAAATAGTTTCTCAGTCTGATACTGACTCAGGTGTTAGTTTATCCGAATGATAAATTTTACACTCGACTAAAAGGAAACAGATACAATTCACCTTCCTGAATAATGGCCAGTAATTGAGATGTGGTAAATAGAAATCCAAAGAAAACCAAGCAAAAACATATTAAACAGATATTCTTCTTGATTGCTAAAAAGCAGTTTGGCTTCAAATGTGTCAGGGAACTGAGAGCGCTAACTACAATACCAAAAAAAAATATTTTTTTTATTTTAAATATTGCCTTTAACCTGTTTTTCTCCACAGCAGATATAGACATATACCTGTAATGTATATTTTGTGCTAATCTATCTATTGCTGTTCCCTACAGATCTGAGCTACTAACACTGACAACGGGAAAGTTCAGGAGAAATCTAATGTAAACAGATGTTGAGCTTCTGTATTTCATTTTTTATTATTGCTTTGTTATTCCTCGACCTTCCCAAAACAAACGAGAAAAGTTGTCTACCCAAACAGGGCGGTAGCTGCCGGCCCCGCTGCTGGCCTCCCACCTGCAATCCAGATGTCAGCCACAGCAGCAGCTCTGAGCGCCTGCTGCAGAGGCGGCCGCTCTGCTGCCAGTCGTCCCGCAGGAGAGCACTAGAAACTGCTGCTGCTTTGACGCCAGGTGGGTTACAATTGCCTCCTTCATGCATCTCCAAATAACCAGTGTCAAGACTAGATTTACGTAGACTAGACTTTTAACACCGCTTCACCAATGGAAACTTGGGATAGTTTCTCTGGTCTCCGCGATGGCACGCTGATCTACATCCAGGTTAAACGAGAGACAGATCTGAGAAGAGAGTCTAGCATGAATTCAGCCTATGTACTGAATGTATTGTTCATGACTACGTGTTGTCCATGAAATAGGGAATATGCTACACTCACACGTGCAGGCAGAATATTTTTAACGCTCAGTCATCCCCTGTAAGAAAACAGAAGATACAGATTATTTTTCCTGCAGGCCTCTCCTTCATCAATGCACAAGCCCAGAAAAAGCACCCCTACAGCTCCCACAAATGCAAGACCTTTCCTACTAGCTTATAACACAGATTTTTACATGCTTTCCACATGCAACGTGCTGGAATTGCAGTTTGCACTCCATTGTGTTAAATCATTACTTTATTACTTATAACTTAAAGATCTATTTAATCCCTAGCTGACACATCCCCTGTGCTAGGAGTTTAGAGAGCAAGCTCTGTCAGCCTGAAAATCCCAGCTCTGTCACCCTGCCCCTCTGACCTGGCTTGAACCTCCTTCCATGCCCACGGAGACCCTCTGCATCCCACCACCCTGCAGCCGGTTATCCTAAGGGACAGTTCAAGAGCTCTGCCTGTAAGGGGATGGCTCCTTCTCCAGGCTGTCCCTGCTGCTGGGGACACTGCAAGCCACAAGTGTTTCCAGCTCCTTGATCCATCTCTTTCGCTGCTTGCTGGGATACGCCATCAGTGGGCCTTGAAACAGAGCCAAGCTGAGATGTCCAGCCTGAACTGCCAAATGTAAACGTGCCAGGTACTTCTGCCCAGCGCAGCTTGAATCTTCTGCATCCCAGAGAAACATGACTTGAGGGCACGTGTGGCTGCAAGGCACCAGTCATTCAATGCATATTGCTCCTGCAAAACTTTCTTCAGAGCCTACAATTCTCTATGATTATCTGAATGCCATTCAATCTACCTCTAACTTGAGTTGCCTAAGTATATTTGCATGTATATTGTAAGCATTATACTAAATGAGATGGGACTGCCTGTGTAATCATGCCATGACTTTCCCCTAGGGAAACCTGGTAAAATTATGTTCCATTACATTTGTAAAATACTACCCATTAAAAGCAGGAATAAAACTTTTATGTTCATGTGAAACAAAGCAGAAAAGATTCTCCACCCTTTAACTTGTATCAATTTTGATATGAAAGAAGCATTTTCAAGGCAAGCAGGGATTCTGAATTTGACTTCAGCATTACGTGCTTTTGGCTTCGATCACTTGACAGTTAAGCCTCTTTCCAAAGTTTTCTTTTTTTCTTAATTTAATATTGTGAAACAACACAGAATAAAACAGTTCAATCTGCCTTGAAGAGGATAGGGAGCAGCTCTGGAAAAACCTTTTTTGGTGAATTTTTCTTATTTATTATTGTCCACAGCAAGAAAGAGAAAACCTGTCTCTACTGTACTGTTCAGCATCCTTTACGTTTGTTGCTGGTCAATTCATTGTTTTAATTCCTTGATGCTTTGGCAAACTTTCAAGTATGCCATGGGAAAATTTTAAAAATGAAGCATTCATTTAGAAGTCACACAGTGGTGATATATATACAGAGCTTCAATTTAAACCATTATTGCATACCATCCTTTTCCTTTTATAATAATCCATTAAATGCTTTCAAGTATGGAGAAGGAATAGCAACCTGTAGATCTGAATGGAGCCCAGATGACCTATAAAATACATCCTGCCTCACTGCCTGACTAGTTCCAGCTCTCATCTCTAATGGTTGCTATTGTTATTCTACCATCCAGACAACCACACGCATCAATTATACATTCTTCTGGGTCACGAATCCATTTTCTTAGGCAATATTTTTGTCTTAATGCATGACGCTTTTTGTTCAACCTGTGAACAAAGTTGAAGGTCTCAATATTAAAAAAAAAAATACTACTTTTTCGTAAACTGTGTTGATAATTGGAAAACAGCTTCATGAAAATCAGAAGATACAGCTTTTTGAACTGTTTAGAAATGTGTGTTTAGACCATATATTGTCTCTTTATTACACCAAATGTATTAGGCAGTACTTTGTGTTGTAGGTGAACATTTTTTCTTTTGTTATATTGGTGCCTGGCAGCACAGCTATAATTAAATGTCCTTTGCCTTCTCTATTTTATGGCATTTACAATTCAGTCATCTTAATTGGACTTTCCTTGACATATAAATGGCTGGCTCAAGAAGCAAACCTTATTTTTCTGTGAAACAAAGTCAAAATCTACACTATTGATGGACTATCTCAGTGACTTTTTTTAGTCTTTGACTTATGTTTCCCTTTTTTTAATTATCATGATGACAAAAGCTTCGGATAATTCTATTTGAAGGAAGTCTAAGACAACTCTCCAAATTAAAATTTTTGCAGATACTATTCTCATAAATAAAGCACTTATTGTTACATTTCCAAAGGGGAAAGTCATTTCACTTTTGTGGTTGACAAAATAAGCTAGATAGTTTGGGGAACATAACATATTGTTTCCAAGGGATTCTCACGCACCACATATAACCTTAAAATATTTCTGTGGTTGAAAAGTTAAAGTTCAGGTTTTAAAACTCGACAAAGTGAGAAAATTCAGGGTAACGCTCCTGAAGCCTCCTCAGCAGGACACGATGCCCAGCCTCAGCTTTGCCCAGCCGCAGGAATTCGTGGCGCCACAGCAGCAACCAGCATCAGGGCCTCGCCGGTACTTCTGAGGGCTGGAGGAACATACCCAGCACGGGATCACCCACTGGACCGCAGACAACCTGCCTCAAGGAGATTGCTTCCAGCCACAGGACGCTTACACAGGACACCACCTGAACAGCCCAACACCAGGGTCAAGACCCAGTCAGTGGAACAGCCACCTGCAGCAAAACTGTTGTATTTCCATCATTTGCAAACTCTAGTCTCAGCAGCCTTCCCAGCGCAGAGGCAGTTTTGCTGGCCACAAGATTAGGCTCCTCTCCTACAGGCACGTAGGGCACAAAAAAATCATGGTATATTTAAATGATGCAAACTGACCTACTGAAAATGGATATTTGAGATGGTCGGTAAATCTTGTAGCTGGCTACTGAAATCCACAACCAAGAGCACTGTGAAAATATTCATTTTCTGGCAGACACATGCACCTACCAAACAGGAAAAAATCCACAGATGACTACACAGAACCAAAAATCGCTCTGTTTATGTATATGTACACACATGAATATTCACATTCATGCAAATACACATTAAAATGCACACACACCAGTGGGTAGGAACCTGAACAGAGACCTGCTGGCTTTTCTCCTTCAGCATCCTCCATCCACAGGCAGCTTTCTCAGGATGGTGTTGTGGTCACAGGCTTGCACACAGTCATCAGGGCAGATTCTGCTCTGTCCCTCTCTGGTCCAGACACCTCCTCCTCCTCGTATGCCCAGTCCCTGCCACCATCCTCATCAGCAGGTCCAGCTGAATTGCCATGTACAAAGCAGATCTTCCTTTTGGAGACCCATGACAAGGGGCATGGCACCATCAGGCAAATGCTTTCAAAAATATTTTCTTGTTCTCTTCTTTCCTTGCTGGGGAAAAAAAAAATAATCATTCCTAAATTTGGCTTAGAAAACATTGACTTTTTCAAGCCAACATAGGCATGGGATCCCTTATCTTGACTCACTTGTCTTCTTGTTGTGGTTCCTCCTTTCCTGATAGGATCAGCCAAAGCAGTCACATCTCTCTAAGGATATTAACACAGAGAGCTTGAAAAGGGTTTTACACCGCGCTTAAATACAAGGCAATGCTCAGCATTCAGCACCTGCATTTTCCATGCTGCAAACTTCAAGCGAGGGTCTTCACGTGCTGGGGGGAGACAAGAGAGGATGGTAGAGGAGTCAATTTCAGTCACTTCATCACCATGCCATAAGGAACGCATTAATTCCCAGTATCCTACCCCTTCCACCCAATCTCTGCATTCACTCACCACTCGCTGAGCACATTTTTAAAGAAAACTCTGGTTTTATCTGTTTGAGGACTAAGGTAGCCTTACAGGAGAGCTGAAGTTGGAGGGGTGGCCATAGCTCTGCACTCCTGCATCACCAGATGACCAGTGTGGGGCCTTTAAAGCAGCCAGTGGGAACCATTTAGCTGAATCCTATTCATGTCTATGAAAACTGAGAGATAAATATTATTTTAACACTGAGGTTTCTGGTTGGCTGGTCGGTTTGTTTGTTTGCAGAGGCAAGGGGGTGTGCTAGGTTTAACTTTATTATAACTAAGTCTATATAAATGCAAATACTGTTTCTGTAGATATAATTTCATAAAGCAAAACTACCCACAATCTTTAGCAGTGAAATTCAAGTGGCAACTGTGACAAGCAAAGAAAAATGAATGCCGTTAACTTCAGCCATCCCTGCTCATCTGAAAGCTTGTGTCAGTTCCTAAATAAGCTTTTCATTTTCCTATTCAGTCTGCTGATCTTTGTTGATTTACAGCATGAATGAGCATGGCACATTGCAACTTGGAGAGTATATTTTTCCTAAATAATAAAACATTTATTGCAGACCCATCAAGTCTGTTAGTAGCTTTGAATTATTATTGCAATGAAGTGCCATGTTAACAACTCATTTACATTGTTGCAGAAGACTCTGCATTAACACTATATGTAATTTAATCCCATTCAGGAGAGGATTCTTCAAAATATATCTAGAGCTGATAAGCTACAACTTGATGCTATTTTTCTAATCCATCATTTCCCAAGATGGAGCTGGCTTCATCAAGTCCATCCCATCCCTCACCTGCCACAGCCAATGACAGCTGAGGAAACGGTCTTGTCCTCCTCAGCAAGCCTTGGCTTCACGTCATTCCTCTGGGGAAACAAGAAGGAGAAAGTATATTTATTGGAGAGCTGCAAAGATCTTGTTGCTTTGGGAAGGAAAGAATTTATTGGGCAGAGAGGAGGGTCGGTATTTTGGTGGTTGGTTGAGGAGTCTGACCTATAGCTTCAGTGTTGTCCTGGGGTGGATAAGAGCCACTCAGCTGAGGAGGCACAAGAAGCACAAGCTGCCCACAGAAGCATCAGTGTTGGGGCTCGGGGTTTTTGGCAGCTGCTGTGCTTGGAAGGAGCCCCCAGGGGCATGGCAGCACCTAACACTGCTACTCATTCCAATGGCATGGCAGTGCCCAGCACTGCTGCGTGCTCCCAGAGATAAGGGAAACACCACAGGAAGAGGCTTCTGCTGGAGCACTAATGTGTTTTGGGGGGTAAAATAAAAATAATAATTAATAATTATTAACAAATGAGAATAAAAAAATTCCCTCAGAAAACTCATCATTCTCCAGGTACCAGTCAGAAATGATCTCATCCTTGCATAAGTTCCTAAAATTGGTTGGATAGTACTGCACAGCCTGTATTACACAGCCATAAATAAAAATAGATCAGCAAAACTTTCCTTCTCATAAAGTGAGATTAACTGTGGGGATTTTGAAATGAGATACGATGCTTGAGGAGTGATACAAAATACCACTGGTTTAAAGGTGAGGATAACTCTGACTTCTTATACAGAGGAGCCTGCCTGAAACAGAGCGACTTGATTTTTAATTGGGTAAAACAAACTTGTATGGAAGCAAAAAGCATCATTTATAAATGCACTGTAAGACAATTCCCAAATTGATCTCCCGCTTTCTCTCTCGCCAAATATGGGTTCAGGTTTACAATCCAAGCCTATGGCACTAACAAACAGAGGCAAGAGGTTTCTTCTCAGTCATGCTCTTCCATTACAGGTCTGGCAACCCACACAGGTTTGGTGTCAACATTAACATCGCAGGTCCTCAGCTGCTTCAAATTCTTAAGAGTGAATGTTATTAAGCACTGACCACTAGATTTGTGTCCCATTAGTCAGAGACCATAGTCAGGGTAACTGCTCTTTCTAACAGGATCACCTTGGCATGGACAATACAGTGAAAAACCCACCTTTGCATGAGCATCCTGCCTTGTGTAGCAATTACTCCAAGGCTGCAGCGAGGTCGGAGGCAAAGCAGCAGAGGGAAGGAGAGGCTGTCCAGCACACAGGGGACATACTGTGATTGCCTCCGGAGATGGTGGCATGGTGTCAGAGAAGGCACAAGACACACCATCTCCACGATGAGCAGTAGGGCAGCTGCCACACTACCCTCCTGCTCTTCCACAGCTAGCTGTGTACAAGTGCTGCTGGCAGAGCCACAGCGCCATGCCAAGGCCACCACAGTGCCCTCAAACCAGGCTTAGCCACCCCAAATAATATGTGTATGGACCCCTGGGAACATGCTCATGTCCACTGGATACCCAAGTTATGACCTCTTTGCATTGTGAACCCAGGTTTTTCTAGACAACCACAAGCCAAAGCACATGTTACTGCTCCTAGAGGCTTGTGGGCTTGTGATTTATTTATATAAGACCAAGAAAATAATGTTTTGACAGTATTGCTTTTAGTTCTTAACATTTAGCTCTGCTACTTATGAGAAATACGTCCTTTCCTGAACATCATCTAAATTGTGTCCAAAGTACCCAAATTCTTCCTGCACAATCTTCCATTTCTATCTAATAAGTTGCAAGAGGCAACACGTTGTTAACTTCTAAAGCTCTCTTATGTACTGTCAGTTCTCCAAATTTCAACCAAGTCCCGCCTAACAAAGACTTTGTACCACATCATCAGGCACCCAGTCCTCTTCTGAGATTATTCATTAATTATTTGATCTCCTCAGACTTTTATAAAAACATTTCAATGTACGTGAACTTGCTTAGTTTGAACTTCCCTGAGCCTTCTGGTAGTGGAGGGCAGAATTTTACTTATCTACTAGTTTCACTTGCAAAAACATCAGGTTTTGTTGGGGTGCCTGCCCTGCAAAGAGAAAACGTTAGTTTCCTCCATGGTGCTCCAGGATGAATACTGAATTTATTCCCTTGAAAAAGCCTCCAACTTCAGCTCCATTTCAATCTGCTTCCAGGGGCTGACTCTAAACCAGCAACATGCACATTTTCATCTTAAACTGAAGAAGCCAGAGCCTCCACCAGTTGCCTCATTCAGTCCAGAGACAGCAGACAGACATCGCAGGCACACGCACCACTTCCAACACACACTTACCTGCTCTCCTAACAAGCGCTGGTGAGAGAGAGCAGAGACCATAAGAAAGCAGTAGCCATGTGGTAAGAACTGCTAAATCTGCCCCATTAATTAGAGAAATATTCCTGCATGCAAAATCACATCGGTGTTATTCAGCTCAAGTTGTATGGCTGAAAAATACAACCATAAAACCCCTATCCTACCAACAAATGGCATTTAACATGTTAATCTAACAAGATTTCAATATCCCTTCCAAGTGAATACACTTATTCTGCTTTACTTCAAATAAATTACCCAGTTAGAAAAATTATTTGAACAGTAAGGCACAAATAAGTGAGTATTATTGTTTGCTGGTTGACTAGATAAGGAGTTAAACATCTAGAGGTGAAGTGGAGGACAATTAATGTACTAGCCTGCTCAATTATCATACAATGCCCACTTCTCAGGGAATTAGAGCTATTATGATCTACTCCTATGAATAAATGAGAATTTCAGCTCTCAGAGGGTAATGCAATAGTTTTGGAAATAATCTTTTTATGAGATTGTGGTTTTATCAGTTATGTTTTAGAGTCAGTATAAAGACTTGTGTAGCATAGGATAAGAACTTCAGACAGGTTTGTCATTTTAATTTTTGCTCTCATATTGTTTTAGTTCACTTTTCCTATGCTCTTATTCTAGAAACCAAAGGAAAAATTACTTTGTTTTTTCAGGTCTTCTCCTTTCATGAAACATTACCAGAAACGTAATATCCAAATAAAAATACAAATAATGATTTGAGCAACACAAATTTCTGCATAAATTGTTTTCCAATGCAACTGAACACCCACTGAAAGTAGTCCTGATGACACCCAATGGTGCTGAAACACTGGAGGGTAACTCAATCACAGATTCAAAGCCAAGGAAAGGCAAAAAGACATTTCTTTTAAAATTTCACATCATCAACTAAGGCATTTGTTTGTATTCAGTTTTATATAAAAATATTCTTTCTTGGACATTTTTGACCCAAATTCTTTGGCTCTATGAACAGAATTGCTGATTTTCTCTGCAGCTGCCAAGTTTCAGAGTTTCATAGTCCTCTTCGCAGCAGACAGAAAAAACCTAAATATATGAGAGTTTTAAAGCAGCCTGACCACAAAAGAAAGCTTTAGGAGACCCAAATAGTGGACCATATGTGATATCAAATGGGCAAGCCATTAGCATCAGCTGTGAACATATTGTACCAACTGGGAATGAAAATAAAACATTCAACTACCAACTGTTATATTCTGTAAATAGTCAAACCAATTCCTCTGGGTTCCAAAAATATATGAATAGGGTGACTCATTGGGGCCCCATTGTCCCGCTCATAGGTAATGCAGCACATTTGCTTGTAGGAGAATAAAACCCGTGAAACTGTGGTTAGTGAGATCTGATATCAGAGACAGTCCTTGTATGTTAAAAGACTCCTGGGCTTTTTGAAACTCTATCTAAAGATTGCACATTAAGGATAACAAAATAGAGAATTCTTTTGAAGCAACTTTTCTCTGTCCAATGTGCAGTACCAAAAAAAAAAAAGAATAAAATATGCCCATTGCAAATTATGTTGAGAAACTAGCAGAATACTAGAAAATTTATAGAGGGCACCAAACTGCTGAGAATTCATTGTACAGCTGGCAAGTGCACTCCTACCTACTAGTTGCTTCACATTTAATAATGCATGTTATGAACAGATGGATAGAATGTCAATAAGGCTCTCCGTATCATCAGTGGTAATGAAATACTGGACTTTGAATGCTTAATAGCACAGAAAACAAAAAGCCTGGAGGAAATTTGTCAATGTCATGCACGCAATACTTTAGCAGTGCTTTAACACTGTTAGTGTGAGGCCATATGTTTCTTCTAACAGGATCTACTGTAGCTGGGTGCCAAAAAAAGTTTGACACTTTTTTTTTTTTTTAACTCTTACAACATGTTAAGAGCAAATACGCTGTGAATCAGTCAGGCAGAGTAGTCAGCAGAAGTGCAATAGCATTACTCTTTTTATTCCATGAAAAGAAGCTAAGGGAAACTTGCAATACAGTTGAAAGTAATCTCTTTGAGATTAAGTATAGAAATAAATGCACTGAATCGTCTGCATTAGGCAGTAAATCTCATTGTCAAGAGCTGTGGAAGGTGTGAGTCTGAAAAACACTGCAAGCATAAGTAAAGCTTATTTACATAAGAGTGTCTAGAAATTAGACACAAAAAAAGGAATAAAATAAAAGTTCTCCTAGGCAAATTATTTTTGGCACATGTCAGCTAAACGACGTAGGGGAAATGCTTTGGAATAGTCAAAAAGAAGGGGATGGCAGAAAGCTGCCATCTGATAGACGCAGACCAAGGAATAAGAACATCAGGTACAGGCTTTCCCTGTGAAATGGATGGAGAAACAGCAGCCTGGTAGCTAGTAGCACCTACAAAGGCCATGAGGGTACCCAGAATGGCATTTCTACTCCACACGCTTCTCGGGGAAACTCTGTGCTCAAAACTTCAGAAGGCATCAGATGGCTGTGGCAGGTAAACCTCTGTGAAATGTGGAGATCTCAAGTTCAGTAGTACAACTGGAATCCTAAGCATTGTGCGTCAGCAGAAATCAATGTGGGTTTAACTATTGATTCTGGGAGAACAATTAGACAAGCACTGGGTGTCTAACAATTTGAAAAAAATCTTTGGGAAAGGCTCAAGTTCTTTGAGCAGAAAAACCACTACTTTCTACCTTGTGACTCACCCACAAATGCCCAAACTCCCTACCATGCCCTCCTTCCCCACACTGTCTCTCCAAAACCTTCCTGGGCTGCTCCAACGCTACCCAGCCATGATGCCCTCAGGTGTGCACCATGCTTGCTGTCCAGGACACCCAAAAGTGCCCTGTCCAATTTCAACGCCACAACACAGGGCCCCTGTAGGATGATGGTATCTTCAGGACCTCTACCACCACTAGACTCAACTGTGAAATTGTGCATTGCCTTCAAAAGTAATTAGAGAAGGTTGACAGACAGGTAGCATTTCCTTAGAAAACCAAGCTAGCAATGACAATCGAAAGCCATGTAAGCCATTTCCATTTCTTTCCCTTTTCTGCAAGCCAGAACTAACACTCATCAGTAATAATAGCAATATAAGTTGCATTAAAAGAAAGCAATTTTTTCCAGCTGCCTACAGTATATGGTCTATATAGCACGAGTATCCATCCGCAGGCAGCGTGAGACTGCTAATGC
This sequence comes from Rhinoptilus africanus, assembly GCA_013400135.1. Classification (NCBI taxonomy): domain Eukaryota; kingdom Metazoa; phylum Chordata; class Aves; order Charadriiformes; family Glareolidae; genus Rhinoptilus; species Rhinoptilus africanus. The sequence continues at coordinate 433,080 of VXBO01006266.1, read as the reverse complement.
TTCCCCTCTGCAGAAGGAGAAGGATGCGCAGAGAAGCAGAGCCTGTCTCGCAGTGCCAGTAACGCACTGGCTTGCCTGCACTTGGAGCTGGCATGGGCTAGCCCCCTTCTGCAACCCTGACCTATGCAAACATGGGACTGGCCCACGCTAGTAAGTCCTGAGAACTAGTTACAGCTCTCTGCACTTTCTTGCATAGATATATTTTAGTTTGTCCTAAATAAGGAGTTAAAATCAAACCCAGGACTTCCAAAACAGACCTCAAACTGGAATAGAGAATCACCTTCCTTCTCTTGCCTTCTGTTTCCCTGGGAACATCCTGAGCCCTGACCACGGCAGTTGCACTTAACAAGAATGTAGTAAATTTTGCAGGAGCTGCAGAACCTCAAAGATTAAGAAGGATGCAGTCTTTCTGTGGAGCAGAGCACCAAGAGGTGGGAGATTAAGAACTAATTAGCAGCCAGAGGTCCTCATTCACAACGGCCATAAGAGCTGTGCAGCGAGAAGAAGAAAGAAAGGGACCTTCCTCAAATCACTGATGAAAATATTCTACTTATCAGCTTTCTCTTAGCTAGAATCTCCTATGTTGGTTGGACCCTGAGAAAAAGGACCTGCAGAAAACGCCGTGGTGAGCATCTGACTGTAGTGTGGTTTGATAGTAACTGTAGTCCTCAGCCTAGAAGGTCTTAGGTGGGTTTTTCAAAACCAAAAAGATATTGACAAACTGAAGAAAGTTTCAAGAACAACTTCTTAAGGGAAAAATATAATAATCTATAAGTATTTGAAGTGTGAAAAGCCATCAAGGGAGAGGGATATAACTAGAAATAATGGAAAGAAAAAGCTTAAGCTCAATAGAGTATCAGGAAAATCTTCCTGACAGCGAGATGTATTAGCCTGTGAAATAGTCTCCCAAGGAGAGATATGGAAGCTTTCACTTGGGATTTTAAAAACTAAAGTTGACATAACACTAAAAAATGTTCTCTATGAAATAATCCTACATTGGCAGAAAAATGAACTGAATGATCTATTATGTCTTTTCTCTTTCTAAGTTTCTTCAGCCTTTGATGCTTTGGGAGCATCCCAAACAGCCAAAGGTTATCAGAAAGGAGCTTCTCCAATTAATATGATGAACAACAAGATTGCAAAGGTGATCATTGTGAAAACCTATTACAAAACATCTCTCAATGCTGAAAAGCAGATGCTTTTCAGACAATGGAAATTTTTCCCAAAACCTGCCAAATATGACCTCAATCCACCAGTTTTCAAGCACAGGCTTAATTTTTATCCTTATTTCCTGTTAATTTAAAGACAACTCAAACCTATGGTCTGAAAAATCTTGTAAGAAAAGGGCTTCCCAAGAGTCTTCGAAAAATTCCACACTCTCCATACAAACCTGGCAAATGTCATGTATAAAAAATTTAAACAAACAATAACATTTGTTACACATGTATTAGTGCATTTCAAGTGTCCACTGACAAGGATGGGCTACGTTAATTCAGAGCTACTATCTTGATCAGTGGTCAAACCCACACATCTTCCTGCACTAAAAACTATTTAGTTTAACCCACCTGACACTGTGAACAGTGTTAATGAATATTACAGTCTGTCATATTGACTTGAATACAATAAAAAATGATGCTGAACTTATTTTGGGAAGTATACTGTGAATTATGTTCTGCACATCCATCTTGAAATCATCCTGTCTTATTATACATTTATGTTGCTACCAATATTAATGTTTAGCACTTAGTGTCTTTCATTCACTGCTCCAGGTCACTGATGGATAGTTAAATATTAGGACCATGGAAATAATTGATTTTCTGGGTCAGTGACTGAGAATGAAAATAAAAATAGTAATCCGTAAATATAACTTACAATGGTTTTTTTTCAACTTTTTCTTGCTAAAACAACAATTTAGGACCATTCCATTTTGAATGAAAAGGGTTGTTTGTCTTTTTTTTTGGTGACTGCTGAAGGGTTTCTCCAGCAGCAATGGATGTTAACAAGCATGGTAAGGGCCTCTCTCAACCCAGCAGCCTGAGCCCCCTCAGTAGGGTTTGCCTGTTGTGCAGCAGCGAGGTGTCAGGGAAGGCTGGATGAGCTGCTGTCCTGCACAGGAGGGGAGATTCCCACCGCAGCGAAGCCATCTCTGTGCAGCCCGATGCTGCCCAGCAGCACCGGTGGAGGGCACAGACCTTCTGCTGCACAGATGTGAGACATCAGCACATCACCACGGCCACCCTGGCATCTCTACAGACATGGTCTCTGCCACACAACCTGTGAGTGAATGGAAAGTCGGGACCTTGCTTCCCTTTGAAAATTCCTAAGGAACTTGGCAAGAATAAATCAACAGGGAGGAACATACATTACTCCAAGCACTTGATAACTGCATTAGAAAAATGTTAGCCCATCAGAAGCTTTAGTTCTACAGCAGAAATACAACTTCTTACTAAATACTTTGACATGAACAAGTTGTATACTATTTCCTCTACGAATATTATTGAGGGTAAGTCAGGGCTAGTTTAGAAGGAACTCCCCAGTTATTTGTTTTAAAAAACAACACGCTATTTTTATATATCTAAAAAAATCATCCTGTGCACCCATGGACCACACAATATATAACTTAAGAATGAAAATATCAAATATCTTGTCGTCCAAAAGTTGCATTTGCAAATATTAAGTTAACCTAGAGCACAGGTAACACCTCCTGACCTCCGTAGTCATATTTTAAATCCTCCAGCCCCTGCCACCAGGATTTTATCCCAAATTAACTTTTCCGTTTGGTAGAAATATAAAACCTCAGCGCACCGATGTGATGCCACTCTGACCTGTCAGTCACAGGAGTTTCTTATACGCAGCAAGAGTGGGGAGGAAGAAGAGGAGGAGAAGCTCGTGGGCTGCTCTCCCACCCATCCCGCTGCCCCTTGGGCAGCCAGGTACCCCACCACCCCTCGCAGGGACCTCTGCTCTCCTTTCCCCACCGCCTGGCCCTTTCCTACCCTCATCTCCATCCTACCTTTTCTCCCCATCTCCCTTTATTTTTCCCTCTTATTATAAGACTTTTCATAGGGTGGTTTTATTATTATTATTTTTGTCTGAGTTTTACAGCTGGTACATCATCCCCCGCTGCACTAAATCAACACTTGTGAAAGCAGCAGCCTTCGAGTGACTGACTAGAGCCGCTGCTCGCAGAAGTGTCAATTTGGTACAGCAGGGGATGGGGTCGCAGCTGCAGAAGGAGAAGAGAGGCCCTATTTTATGCTTTAAAATGGTAAAAATGTCAGAGGAGAGGGGAATCTATACAAAGAGTGCAGAACAAAGAAAAGAAAGAGTAGGAAGAAGAGGAAAGGGGGTCAAAAAGAAGGAAGAAAGAGGAAAATGACACTGCACAATGGAACAAAATCACTAGTGAATAAGACACAGGATTTTTGTAAGTGGGCACTCTCAAGTTAAAAACAGGTCACGTGAATATCATAAAATATAAACCTGCTAGCAGTATCCCTCTTAGCAGGGGAAAGTCTGGGTCGTTAAACTTAATAGTTTTAACTATGTCTGCGATAGGTTGGGATGTGCTTCGGAGCACAAATAATGGGCATAAAAAGGAAATTATTTCACAGCGGGCTTGATTTTAAGAGGAGATTTCAAGTAGAAAACTGAGAATCTCTCATTCAGAAATTAAAATCAGCAAAAGTGAACAGAAATTCCATATTCTGGGGTAAGCTTTGATGCTCCCAAATCCAGCATTGTTTAGAGGCTCCCATTTGAAAGAACCACCTGTTATTTTGAAAGTTAAAAGGAAAATAAACCAAAAGAAAGTATAGACCCAAAACAAAAATTCACCAAAAAATCCTTTGTTTTTCACATTGCATTAATATGTAAATTCACCTAATGCATATTTCAAATACTATTAGCATTAATGTTTTGCTTTAAAGGATGCCCTTTTTTTCTTCTAATCTTTTTCTGAGAGCTGCTGCTTTACTTGCTCTCTATCAATTTTCCAAAGTGTATTGTAGTAAGGGAAAATGAATGGGCTATATAGCTCTAACACATATTCACCCAGTCAATGCACTGCCCCAAAAGAAAATAATCAAATAAGTACACCATTTATTTATCTATTTCCACAGAAAGTGAAATGACCTCCCCTGCACTGCCGCTACGCTTTGGCAGCCCGCAGCATGCCAGGCACAGCAGAGACAGGTTTCCCGAAAAAGGAATTCCTGCAGAATTGCCTCCCTCGCATTTCTCCCCAACCCTCTCTGCTGTACACGTGCCATGTGCGGAATTTTTTCCCATCATGAATTTTAGTGAAAATATAGAAAGCTGCGGCCAGCTCAGCTGTGGGTATAGGGAAGGTCTGGGAGAGTAGAGGTCACACCTTTTCTTCAGCAATTCATCAAGAACCACAAACAGCTCGGCTTAGTTGAAACCCTGTGCTCAGGAATCCATCCTGTTCCCTCTTAAGCCAAGAGCAAAGCTCTCACTGTGCAATATGAGATATTTAAGTAATATTTCAGGAATATAAGTCCAAAATTTGCCTCTCTAGGTGACCTTATATATGCATAAGCAATCTCATTTTCTGTCTCCACTGCTTTTTCTTGCCAATGTCACCAATTCAGATACTAGATGAAAAGACTGACAAAATTCAATAAACAAGTAGACAGAGTTAAAAAACCAGAAGCCAAACAAAGAGCCTCTGAAATGAAACCATTCAGACTAGCTATTCCCTAACAAGACAATTCAGCTGTGCATCACTGTTGAAGAAACAAGGCAAGCCAGCTTCATGCGCTTTACCAAAAATTTTCAACAATTTCTTTTAAAAACATTTACTGAGACTTAATCAATTCATCTGGCCCAATTTTTAACCCACTTTCACAACAGCAGGACTTGGTTTGTAAGTCTGACGGTCGCTGCTCGAGATGTAGATTGTACGTACCCACAGGGCTGCAATCCCTCCTTGCATTTCAGTTTTTGGTAAGGCGGGTCTCAGCTGTCCTGCTGCCCATTACCTGCTCTGCCAGGATAGATAGCAAACCACCATGTGCCTTTCTCCATCCTCTGAGCTCCTGGTCCCTAACAGGCAGAAAATAATAAATTTGTGCCTGGCCAGAGCCAGGGGAGCACAGCCAACAGGTGAAACCCAGCACAGCCATCTCCCACCAGCTCTTCTCCCGCAAGTGCTCCTGCAGGACTGGCCTGGATGCATCCTGCAGGGGGTACTTGCATCCTGCAAGGTAAACTTGGCTGTACCAGCAGACGGGCAGTGAGTGCCTGCACTCCCAATACATTAAACACGGTTGTGTGGCCTTGAGAGACCCCAGTGCAGCTCAATGCCTGACCCCTATTCAGGCTCCCAGTATTTACAATACCTGTGGCTCCAGTGGTTCCCCTGGGTGCTCCTCCAGTCCTTCTTCAACCAGGCAGTCTTTAACCAGCTGAAGCTCTTCAGATTTGTTGTGAGGATTTTAAGGCACTCCTGCATCACCAGCAATACATGTGGCAGGGCTCAGGTCTGCTGCAAGTGTGTATTTTGGGACTCATGGGGGAGTCAGGTAGGGGCTTCTCCAGCTCTCCCAGCCCAAGATGGTGTGTGACCTGGGTGCATCTGGATGACATAACCCAAAGGCACCCTTCCTCAAGACTATGCTCCTACATTTGAGGGTTTCTTTTCTTTCTCTATGCATTGTGTGTCTTGATTCAATACACACACTACTGTAATATCTCTTTCCTCCTGTTCTGACCTTATCCATCGCCTACACTATTCATAATGTGAGCTTTCAACATACTTCATCAAAAGGCCGATAAAGACACAGATTCTGCCTGAATGAAAAATCCAGCATGGATACGTGTAGAGAACAAGGAGTACGATGTCTGCAACTGGTCTAGGAATACAACATTAGTAATTTTTCAAAGACTTTTTGGAAGGAGCATAATTGCAGGACAGATTTTAAATGTGGTCTCAAAACTCAGACACTTTACCACAAGAATTCATTACTTCCCTTATTTCCACTTCATTTTACAAAGCAAATTGTACTGGCCCTTCAGTTCCCATCACTATTCTGTTGCCCATCCAGCACTCATCAGTCTTTACTGATTATTGCCATTTGACTCCATGCTTCATGTTCATAGTAGGTCCTGAAAGGATGCAAACATTCTTTTCTTCCTAATTTGTCAAATTAAAACACAAATATAAAAAAAGGTCACAAAAAACCTCAACCTCCAATTACGTCAATATTGAAGTCAATATTCAGCAAAGTCTACTAGCTTAGGGTGTGTGGCCTTGTTTCTCTCTAGTGGTTAGCCTAGCTACACAAATAGCAGGCTAACTATTAAATAAAGAACTCCTTTGTTTAGTTGATAGAACCACCGGGTGTAAAGAAGCCATGTTTAGGTTCTAGCAAGATTAACATTATGTTATCTCACTATATTATATCAACATACTGATTTACCAGTCCAATTGTACAGCGTTCTTCAGGCTTGTCCGAACCATATTACAAAAAGACCCTCCAGATCAAGCACAGTTTTTAAGTTTGTTACAGGCTCAGCCTATATATTAAACATATGATATGCAGAAACAAGAACAAAAGATTGCCCCCATGCACTTTAGGCAGTTCATCAGTTCAAATACATCTTCTCTAACCCTGCCTCTTGCAGCAATCCTAATGTAATTGAAAAATTCTCTATGAACACATTTAAAAGCACAAGATTGACATTAAGCAAATTAATCATTATCAAATTGATCTGTGCCCTTTTCATTCACCTTCCTCAGTTGGTCAGTATTCACTTAGCTCCTTGTGCATATCAAATTACAAGAATGTCTCAGACCATCTTCAGAAAGTATTTGCACAGTATGAACAATGAGACTCACAAAGACAAAGATCTATTCTCCTCCAGCCAAATTCCTCCATTTTTTGCAAGATCTACAGTATTTCAATGAAAAGTCCTGTAGTAATAACAGCCACTCCTCGGTATTAAATGTGCTTCCAGGGTTGAGGGAGGAAAGGCAGGAGGGAAGAAGGAGAAAGAAAAATCTTTTCTTTTGATCTTTACATAAATCGCCTATTCAACGTAAACACAGACTGTAAAGCCCCACTTCTTTACAATAGGCCTATTTTTCTACCATCAAGAATTCTTTCTCCAGTTTACACATTTTTCTTCCCTTAAACCCGTGTCAAAATACTACTCCCTGTTTAGCAGCAAGGGTCAGCCCGGCTCTTCCTGGTCCCTTAGGGCTGAAGTTTTGCTCTAGAGTTGCACTTATGCTGTGTCACTCCGGATTAACCGTTGATAAGAGGCTTTTCATAATGCTGAAAGATGAACCACTGTTAAACAAGGCCTCAAACGCTTTAGTAATCCCTGCTTTGAATGGGATGCAATAACAACTGCAACAGCACTCAGCTCTATCAAAAGGTCTTCTGTTGGCAATTGTGTCGTGTTTTGTCCCTTATTTACATTGCTGACAAACATCAGTTTCACTTATCGTGACAAGTGACAGATGCCAGTCGTGATGTTTATGGCACACAGATGCTATACTGGTGGGCACAATATAAAAGAATCCAAACAAAGCAGGAAAACACATTGTGGCTTTGTACGATATCAGCGTGTCCTGCTAGCAAAACAGATCAAGATAAGAAAATACGGCTGAGCTAATAACATGCTACGTGACAGTAGTTATCACAGTTAGTAATGCTGCCATGGCTGAACTTCTGGCCTGCTTTCTACAAGTCTTTATTCACACAGGCTTACACCTGAGATAGAAAATCAGTAGCAAGTAGCCAAAAATTTCCTCCCACAAAAAAGCCTTTCCTCTATTAAGAAGTTAATTACGTATACTCCAAAAAGATTTATAAATCTGAACGACTGTATCACTGGTTGAATTCCAGGAATTTTGAAGCAACCAATTTCTTAAAAATCAGAATTCACGGTTTTTAAATACTGAAACAAGCGCATATTACAAGATATGTTAAGAAATAACTATCCTTCACACATTTATCCATGATTATCCATTCCAAAATAGCCCAAAATTACAAAAATATAGCCAAGCGTACACTTGCTGTTATAGGACTACCACAGCACATTTCCCACTCTTGGGATTTAACTTGTGAGGACTGACATGGGTCACTACGCTATTTGGGGTGGCACTAAGAGTTTGGAGGGCACCTGAGAGTCAGGTTTGGTGGCAGAGGATGTCAGCGAAGGACCATCTGAAGCTGTGCCCATCCCACAGGCCCTTCCTGCCCCACTCTCCCACCAGCCATACCTGCTCCCAGACGCATCAACACAAGAATCCAATCTGCTTTTTAACAGAAAAAAGATCTTTTTAGCAGCTCCAGCTTCTCCCCAGCCTGAATCCATGGTAAGGTACAGCCAGCTGCAATGGTTTCAGATGCTGCATTGTCCCATAAACATTTCTGGGTTATTTCTAAACTGCTCTCAAACACACAAAAAAAGGGAAAAACATTAATATCAATTAATTCTTAGCAAAATAACGGTTGTGAAAGTGGAGCAAATATTTATTTTCTAACAAGTGTGTTGTTATGGAAACAGCTGCAAGACACCACTTGCTCCGAAACGCTGTGCCAAGGTTCAGGCGTCGGGAAGCACCCTGTGCTCTGGCAGCGCGGCCCCGCAGCAGTGGGCTCGAGCCGGGCAGCCCTCGGCACCCAGCAGGAGCAGCACCCAACAGGGCGTCTGCAGGCACTGAAACAGACTGTTGGTGAAGAGAATGGGGAAAGCAGCGCTAATTCTCAGAAAGCTACTGCAGTTTACGCTAGAGCAATTCTGACCTACTTTGTTTGTAAGTAGCAAGTTATCTCGTTAATTTGCTCAAAATAGCAGATCGTTCTGTATGGAGAAATGAAAAACAAAATCCATCATTTCCACTGAAGGGAGAAACACCCAAAACAAGGCAATTCAGTGCTTGTCACTGCAGCTGTATTTTCTCCTAGGTAATAAACAGATGACCAACAGATATTTAGTTACATGTGCATGTGATGATGATAACCAAAGCCAGCATCCCTTCCAGAGCTGTGCATGGGAGAGGCTGGTGCCTGCAAAGACACCCATCCCATGTTAGGGCTGTCGAAGCTGAGCTGAGTGGTCTCCATCCCACACATGGCCACAGGATCCTCCCTCAGCAGGGGGCTAAACAGCAATATTTGGTGACTTCTAAAAGGACCTTTTATCCAGGTTTTGACAAGTTGGTCTACAAGTATTTTTCCCCTCAAAACTTCCTTGTCCTTATAAAACTTAAACAGAAATGGGAAAAAGCAAACAGGAAAATCCAATAACTCTTAACCCTGTAACTTTCTTATTTTGCTTATTCCTTGATCTTTTCTGTATGATAAAAAATTAGTTTGCCTCTGCAATTGCAATTGATTTTGTTTTCAGGTTTATATCATTACATATCCACATATTAAACATACAGTGCATACATACATGAGCACGTTCAGCTAGTATTCAGATGGAAGAGCAGGAGAATTCCTTTAAAAAAAATAATCAATATTTCATTCCAATTATAAAAGAAACCAAATCTTCAAACACTGGAATACAATGTAGCTACCCTAGAGAATAGATATTTGGTTTTCTGACCAGCAGTAACAGTTCGTAATTGAACAGCTGCAGAAAAGAGAGGAAACAAACATACCAACAAATTAGTTTTCAAGCCTCTGTTCACAGAAAATTTTCTACTCTATTGTGCTTTTGATCACAACGTGATAAATAGAGTTCCTCACTTGCTTCTGTGATCTTCTACAAAACAGATTAAAATGGTCCACAGAAGTTTAATCTATTATATTGTGTAATCACTCATTCATAGGAGCAAGTTAAGCACATAGTCCAAGTATTTGAAAACTGACGTCTATTCACAACTGTTAGAAGTGTTAGAGACCATGTATTGATTCATTTACTAAATAGATACAACTGTTTTTTAAAAATTTCTACTGTGTTCTGATCAAAGAGCAGTACCTTTTTCCTTGCTTTAAGTTCCTTGGTCATTATTACTATTGTAAACAAGGCATCAGTCAAAAGGAAAAGCAAAATTTTAATCATAGTTATATTAAAAGTAGAAACTCTTTTTGTACAGTTTCAGAAAGAATGGAGGGATACATCATAAAATATGAATTTAATTTATACATGTGTATGAGCATCTATGTATATTGGTATAGTCTTCTACTGCTGAAGTCATAAATGTTTTAATGCATCGCCTGTGTTCGTTCATTTCACATTTTCAGGGAAGGAAGAAAAAGAAGGTTCTTTACTGCAGTACAAAGAAAGATGTTCTAATACCAAAAGATCCAATTAAAATAATAGGGCCATTTATTTCAGTAGGATTTCACATGTACAAGAGAAATGCTAACCCTTGGGAGAATGTTCTCAGCTCATTTAACAATATATGTTTCCTTCGATATGAAAACTTTAGCTTTTGCATTATAACATCATTGCTAACAAGGCACACGTATATATCTCATAAGTAGACAGAAACGCGAATGTGGGAAGAATGATAATAGTTCTTTATCCATAATGCACCCATCTCAGGATATACATGCATCTGTTTTGTACTCATGCTGGGTAGCTTTTTCCTCTCCACACGTTTAATATACACACTCAAGAAAGGCTCTCTGCTCTGAAAGACAATAAAAAGATCTGTAAAGAACTAAGAGAGACCAATGAGGAAAAAAGCTAGGAAGGGAAACACAAAGGAAGAATTTGTATTCCAGATCCACGACTGCCAAAACATTTTAAAGGGTAGCTGGCATAGAGCTTCTTTCCACCAGCCAAAAAGCCCCAATCTGTTCCCAGAGTAAAGCGTATCCTGGGCCACCCTTGGGAGTGAGGGGCAGCAGGAAGGTGGGGGAGGGCTATGCAAGTGCCAGTAGGCTCCTTGGCCTCTGTCGCCAGCCCAAGGCACACTACCACACTGGACATCTGCAACTCAGGAGATGCTGTCTTCACACTGGGAATCTGGGCAGAGGAGTCTGGATGGCTGTGAAACAGGCTAAAATTACTGGGTCATTCAAAGCGTACTTCGTCTTTTTGAGTACCTGCAAAAAATTCTAACCAGAGATGAGGTTTTCAGGGTACGACTGGTTTTATGGGTCAATTACAGATATTCAGGACTGGGATCTGATATTACTGAACAATTTCTAACACCTAGGCATTTTTATGTTACAATTTGCTCATACCATTATTTCCCTGTTTATATTAGCATTTAAATTTCTCCGTTAGTAACAGAAAGTTCAAAATTGACCAGTCAAGCCGTTAATGAGGGAAGATTTATTTTTATAGATGACTTTCCACTGACTGTCAGCACACAAGTATTTCTACCCGACCATGAAGACAAATGTAACACTAAGATCTGAAAGACCGAATCCCTAAATAAATTAAGGCAATAATCTCAAATTACAGATACAGACCCACAGTCAAAATGTCAAAATTATGTCCATCCAATTCAGGATGGAAACACGAATGATGTGATTAGGCATCTCATAAAGCATACATAAGGGACAGACCTCTAGGAAAAAGTTGGTCTCTGAATACTTATTTTCTGCAATAGAGTACTTGTAAGCCTAGAACTAAAACTTACACATGCCTTGTATATTTGATTGACTCCATAAGGTTTTCATCTAAATTCAAAATATAACTGTGTTTAGATTTATTTGAACATTTTATTGCATTTAGTTATGAGATATGAATTTTTCCTGAGAGGACCTGGGGCACACAACATTGCCAGATCATTCCAAACAAGTTAATTCTGAAATGGGCTTGAATCAATAACACAAAAGAGGCAGTAAAGCCAATTTTTACGGTAGTCACGGTTGCATAAAATAATATCAAGACAGTCAGACTGAAAGCTCCCTGCATCACAAATATAATTTGCAACCAACTCTAAGCACAAAGAGGAAACAGACAGATAGGTGGAAGATATAGATAAAAACAAATGATAGATATATAGGACAAAAGGAACTGGTGGTAAAGAAAGAATGCAAAGTAATTGCCATCCAATACAGTGTGAAAAAACCAAACAAGTACGCCATGTAAGTAATTCAAGGTAAATAGAATGCTTTTCTTTCATTTAGGCTTTAAAGCTGTTATGAAAAGGCTCTCTTTTCACTCTATCTGTAAGGCATAGACAGACAAGAGATGAATGTATAAATAAGTATGTCACTGCAATAACTTGGCTTTTAATGAAAATGGATTTTTAATGATCCAAAAAGCTACATTTCTCTCTGACTTGCTCCATTTCCAGACTATCAGCAGGAAGTAGGTACAGCAAATGGACTTGTTTTCCATGTCCTTCACTAAATCCCAGGACGACTGAGCGTCCAAGCACTGTGAAAGCCAGTTGCCATTGTGCAGAGCAGATACAGAGAAGCTGCACATCGGTCTTTGTTTTTAATTGAACTTTCAGAGCTCCGTGACACCGCTGTGCCTTCTCCCAGGGTAGACCCCAGTGCGGGTTACCTTGCACTCCATATGCATAAATAAAGGATGATGTGCAACAATGTGCCTTCCTGTTGTTCTCAGCCTCAAGGACACTTGTTAGAAGTGCGCCATTACTCCCACTCCCCAAAGCAGGCACATTGTGTTGAAGTGCTCCGTGTGAAGCTCCGAGCACGCAAGTAGTGGAGGATTTAGTCTGCAAACGAAGAACAGCCACTAGGGTGAGAGAGGCTGATGCAATCTATATCCTTCTTGCTGTCTGGACACAAAGAGTTCTTCTTTCCAACACCAACATTCTTATTTCAGTCGGTAATAAACAAAAATCACACTGAAAAATGTATAATATCGTACCTGCTAGTATAACTAACATTTTTTTCTGATTGTTCATGCTGGCAATAATATTTTTTTAGACTTCAGTATCATCAGAGAATAAAGTAATATTTTCTTACTTTACCTCCTTCCATGAAATTTCATCTACAAACATTTCATGTCAGGTAGGTTCATAGATTGGGAAACTGTAATACAGTTGCCATAAAAACAAAGTAGCATTTAAAATGGGCTCGGACTCATGTATTCACTTCATGTTCAGTACTTCTCAGGTAAGCTTTGTGCAAAGTATCTTACTTGGAGAAAAAAAAAAATCTCCATGTTTATTTCCTGTGTTAGCATTTTTACTACTTCTTTCTAATATTAGAATACATAGAAGGAATCAAAAACAAGAACACCACTGATGAAAAAGATAATGACTGTGAGGTGCCACACAATTAGCTAACAAATGCTCCCATCCTCTCAAAGAGTCAAAGGGATAGAGCTTCATGAGGGGTTCCACAGAAACAGGATCAAAAGACGTCTGCATCCCCCTTCCTTTCTCTTAAAAAAAATACAAAGAAATTATTACTTAAAAAAAAAAAAACACATTTGTGAGGTACTCTCAAACTCATGTATTTTCCATTTTGTCTGCTGTCCTTACTCAAGAGTGCCTGCCAATTAATATTTACCAAATGTCTCTCCCTTCTTCATTTAAATCAGTTCACAAACTGCACCTGTTTCGTAAGACCTATGTGTGCTTCTGACAGCTGGTATTTGAGAAAAAACAAGTACTTAAAAATCCTAACTAACTGTGTTAAACTGGAATCAAGAAAGACATTGCTAAGATTAGCTCTGCAAGTACGAGACACCAGCAAAGCACAAGGCGGCACCCCAGGGACACAGGAGACAGACGCACAGTGCGCAGCCTGGGAAGGATCCCACACACGGCTCCCACGGGGGCACAGAGGCACACCAGATAAATGAGAAGTTTCCAGATCCTGTGCTGCCCTAAGGCCAGTGCATGCCCCAGAGCAGCAAGGGCTTTCTCCCCAGCTGTGTTTGGGAAGGAGGTACAGGATGGTCACTAACTGCTGCCCCAGACACCAGGCCACGGCGCAGATGCTGCAGGAGGCTGCAGCAGAGAGGTGGAGGCAGGTAAAAGGCACTGGCATGACCTGCAGCCCAGCCGAGGGCAAGCACCAGCGGCATGGGGGCAGCCGGTGTGTCTCCTCAGCAGCACCACTAACGTCTGGGCTGCCTACAGCTTCGTGTCTCCTCTTTGAGTTTTTCTGGTGTCTTAACAAAGGTTCCCTCATCAGGCATGTGTAGCATCTCCCTAAAGTTCAGTTAAAGATGAGCAGTTATGCAGATTTACGTAGCTGTACTCCAAGAAACTTAGTATGTTTGAAGCTCTGCCTCATACCATCAAACGTAGTTGAAGTGGAGCAATGCATTCTACAGTTAGTGAGTGCCCTGGAGACATCAGTGTGGCCGTATCTGCCTCATTCCTCTAGAAAACCAGGCAAAAAATCCCATATCTGCAAGAGTGCCACAGAAGATCAAGTTTCAGAAAGGCACAGTACTTAGTGCCAGAGTTTGTTTTAAATAGCAAAACATAACAGGCCAGTTAGGAACAGAGCTCCAAAACCCAGCAACAGCCACTGTGGACAACAGCCAGAGGATGTAGCCAAAGCCAAGGCACGGACAGAGCTACTTGGTAAAGTACAGATTCACTCCAAGCTTCACTTAAAACAAATTTGTTATTGGTGCTTCTAGATGGTACAGGAGGGGAACCCGACTTGCCCTGAAAGGCTGGACCAGATAAACAACTTCAAGTATTATATACAGCACTTGTGTTTTTTCATTTTATATAGCAGTTCTTACAGATCATCTAGATTTACAGATCATCTAGATTAGAGACAATTGCACAAGGGCAGGTAATGCCTGTTAGAAAACACCCCAAATAAGGGGAAAGGTAACATCCAACTTGTCTAAAGTACACAGAAAACCTCACAAGTCTGTGTGTTGTGGATGCTGAGGCACTCTGCCTGGAATTCTTTAAATAGAACTTGTGGAGAAAGAGACTGAAGCTTTTCCAACACTTTGAAGTAGGTTCCTTCAATACTGCTTTTTTTTTTTTTTTCTTCATGGCCTCATGCGATCTGCAGAGCCAGAATCAAGAATCCTGTGCTCTGCAGGCGTTAAGAAACCAGTGTTACTGGAGCAGACTGGCAGCCACGGGCTGTCCTCTGTGGCACTCAGCAGAGTCCCGAGCCCGAGGTGCTTGGGGGATGTGGCCAGCTGCTGGTCCAAATCCAGGGACTGTGATGTGGCCCTGAAAGTCAGAAATTCATGCTCGTTTCTGCAGGACTTCAGAGATCCCTCTATGCCAGAGCACCCTTAAATAGGGTCCAGGTCACTTCCATAACTCACACAAACTAACTTCTAACATACTGCTATCAAGCTAACGGATACGATTCAAAGAATTTATAACATTAAAGACACTTTAACGTGTTATTTTCAATGGCCTTATTTAATTTGTATCATTTCTCTAAAGCAATACCTCCTACCCTTGAGTCATATTTGTTAATTCTGCATTAAAATGCACCACTTTCTCACTAATACAGTGTTTTAATAGTTATGCCCACATGTTTTTAAATCCCTATCCAGTATTAATCAAAAACATAATTTTATCATAAACTAAAGCGTGGGGTTAATTGCAGATGCAGACAGCTGACATGTTCTATATGTTCTACACGTATTTCAGAGAATGCAAGTTAAACAACGTTTAATCAGTCTAAGTGTAAAGTTTATTTTCACAGACCTAAACTACTTTTTAATTTGAAAGACAAGTCAACCTAACTAAGAGAAATGAGCAACCATCTACCATGGACAACATTAATTATACCTAACAACTGTTCAAAGTCTAAAAATTTTCTTCATCCACCGCTCATGACATGGAATCACTTAGGGAAAGGAACATCACTGGTTTTGCCTGTATCACATACGTTCTCTTTTTCCTACTTTCTCTTTACTCTTTCAGTCTACCCATCTTTCTTACTCTTCACATTCCCTCTGATCTCTGCTTCTCCTACCTCTTTTCAACCCCCCCTGCAATGGGTGCGCTCCTGCTGCACGGGAACAGAGAGGGTGAATCAGCCCGTGCCCCAGCCACACATATTCATCCCTGCAAAACCAGGGGGAGCCCAGTTTCACTCAGGCAGCACCACAGGCAAAACTCATTCTCATTCTGCTTCGGAAGTACACACAAATAATTTTCAGCCCCAAACTCAGCCTTTCTTTCCACCCTCAGAAATAAATTCGTTCTAAACTTTTGAATTAGTTTCGCAAATGAATTTGTCAGCTGAGAGTGATTTTTTTCCGCTTTATTTTTCAGCATACAGATTGTTGGCGAGAGAATTATCTTCAAATACTTGCCGGTTTTAGTCCACAGCAATTAGCTCAGTGGCGACTAGTTCAGTCATTTTGCAGTCTCTTCTCTGATTATATTAAGCACAGGCAGATACGCGACTGACACCCACACGCACAAATGTAAAGGAATGCCAGCAATTTGAAATGAAATCAGTTTTCTTTTTTACTAGTTAGATGTTATTACCAGTGTTAATGTAGCTCCTAAGTGCCTGATCCCATTTTTAAAAATTTTACAGTCTCCTTTTTATTCTCAAAATGCTTCTTATTCCCCTGTTGCAGCGAAAACCTGACTGTGTATATAAACTCTCTTATTAAATGCTTTAAAAGCTAAACAAGGTAGCAAAAAAGAAAATATTTCCTCCTAACTTTCATCTATACTTGTCTTCAAAATCACATGAATATATTGGGTGCATATTTGGGTATTTTTGAAAAAGAATATTTAGACAGCAATATGACTTTAAATTTTTTTACAACCTTTAAAACACTGCTGTCATAAATATCTGTAAAATCGGCCCCATTTAAGTCCTGAAAACACGCCTCAGTACAATCTGCCTAAACCACACTTTCAGGAAAGTACAGATGAAGTTCTGGATTTCCAGCTGCAGTAAGGTGAAAAACCTCACAATCATAATCCAAAGAATCCTTGCTAGGATTTTTTTTTTATATACTTCTTTCAGAGGTTGACACAATAGTAGTTATATCCATAAATAAGACATTTTTATTACAATCTAACAAAATCAAGACTGTAACAGTGATTAATTTTTTTTAATAACTTCAGTGCTTCAAGACTTCCGATCCTAATGGGGCAATCATGCATTACTGTTGTGTTCCAACAGAACTATTAGTCTCTGCGCTGCGTTAGTGTAATTGCAGTCTAATAGTTTACACTATCATAATAGCACTAAATATTTTACTAAACGGGGTACAGTATCTAAAAAGTCATTTAAATTGTTCCAGACTTTAAGATCATACATTGAAAGATGAAAAAAATCTGTTCCTTTTTCTCCTAATTGAGAGTAACAACGCTGTCAAAACTAGTTTCTTGTTTATCTTCTTAATAAATTGGGTAAAATGTAATATTAAAAACAGAGATTGAAAATTACAGCATAAAAGGAAAACATTGAATATGAATAAAAATATGAAAAACATTTTGTGATGTTTTGATGCTCTGATTTAGCAGGATGGCATGATTCAAACTGTCAGATTATCAAAGGATATAGAATGACTCTAACCAGAATCTAATTTATTTTTTAATCATTTCAGAATTTCTGATTATTTACTTTAATAAAACTTTAAATAAAAAACCCACATCATGCAAGCCTACCGTATCATAAAAATTAATCTAAGCAGCTCTGCATCTGTGATAAACAACATTAGCAAAGCTGCTGAGGTACCAGCAAGCCACAACAGCGCATCCTTCCCAAGAAGGCACTGGCCAGCTTGGCTGGGCTTTGCGATGACCACGAAGCATGAGGTTACACACCAATAACCTGCTGAGGACCTAAGCGTGTAGATCCTTTGCATGTTCAAAACTTTCCTACTCACAAAAATAACTCAATGAACTACGTCAGACTGCTTACATAAGGAAAAACTATTAATCCAAGTAAGGATTTGCTAAACCTTGCTGTTAACATACAACAGTAGCCCTAACTGCACCCCATAATGCGTGCTGCCTTACTCCCTTGGACAAAGTCAAAAACCTCTGTAACTCCAGCGGGGCCTGAAGTTAACACTAGAGGTGCTTGAAGCTCCTAAGTCTGCCTACAGAACTCACAAAATTTAATTTTACAAACCCACTTCATCTAAAGCTAACTTATACTTCATTCTATTCACTATTTTGATACAATAATCTTATTTTTCTAATCTCTACCTGAAGCATTAGTTTACAGTGGTTTTCAAGCACAGGTTTTTTTGGAAAATAAACCTTTTTTTTCCCCCCCCTCAAAATCAGCACATTTAGTTCAGAAAGGGTCTTTGAATTTGGACTAGAACACCAGGGTTTTTTCCAAAATTTTGTTTACAACTAGTTTTTTCTACAACATTGATCTGCTTAAAACAATCAAAAATGAAGGGGAAAAAAATTATATCTGTACCATTTAGAGAACTTTTTGCATAGCTCATAATTCCTTGATTTAGGGACTGCCAAAATCCAGGGTCACTTGTTACCTGGAGAATAAATTTATTCCATTAAAACAGAATAAAACAAAGCTTGTCTTTTAACCCTGATGAGAGCAATTTTAAAAAATCAAATGTAAAATATATAAGATAATTTGGTACTAAATAATCTTTGAGGATGCACAAAGGTGCCAATAACAAAACCCATTTATTGCTCACACAGCCAGTGAGAAGCTGCAAAGATGACACTTTCTAACATCGAAGAGGTCCATATCCAAGCCCTGCTCAGGCACACAAGCATCTCTCCAGCAGCAAACACTCCCACAGAGTTCAATGTCGTTCCCGCATTAAAAAAAATAAGCAAAGGAGTTTGCTAAGGGAAAATATTACCTAAACCAAACTTCTCCCATAAAATATCAATTGTGCCAAAGAACATTGAATATATGCTTTGGGGTTTTGTTGTGTTTGGATTAGGAAATTTTTTTTAAAAACATAGATCAAAAGAACAGGGTAGAAATTCTGATTTCTAGAGACCTCTGAATGGATTTATTGATGTAGTATACAGACAGAACCTATTACTCTTAGATAATTACCTTACATAATATTCTAATTTCATGGAGAAGTTTAATTTTAATCTACAGTTTAATTGTCCTACTTAAGGTAAGCCCGTCACCTCTGTCACTTTGTGGCTCATAATTGTAATCTTCATTTAATTATTTACTTCAAGGGAGCATTTTAATTCTGGATATTACCGTGTGTCTAAAGTAACTTATACTTGAGGGTAGTGAAAATTTATACAGTAGAGTGCTCACCTAAATTCCCACTAGCCATAACTCTCTGTGCATGTGCCTCAGCTGCAGACGCTACTTTTAAGACTGCAGAGCAATGATATTTATGCTGTCTGTAGGGGCACCTCATCTGAGGTGCCTGAAAATGGGCAGGACCACAGAAGCACATCTGACTTGGATGAACATGAGCAATAACTGCAAGGCTCCCAGCTGAAATATAAATGAGAAGATAATAACTTCTCACCTCTACATTTGACCCTACAAATAGTCTTTGGACGCAGGAGCAGACATACAACATTGGCTCCAGGGCGAGGCCAGCATTGTGGCCCGTCTCTCTGGTGGTCAGTAACAGAGGTCCAGGGACCAGGAGAGAGGCACAGAGCACAAGGCTTATCCTGGTTTATTTCTCCAAATTAAAGCAACCAGTGATTTATGAGTTTTCTAAAATGGAGGCTGCATGTCAGCTGTCATTTTTAATAGCCATCAGTTGACCAATCTTCCATGAATTTATCTAATATCTTTGCAATGTGATTATATTTTTAGCTTCCCAAGTATCATATGGCAGCAAGCCCCACCATTTAATCTATTGCATTTTTAAAAAAAAAAAACCACATAAAAATATATTGCTTTGTATTTGCTTTCAATCTGCCAAATTTGTAAGTTTGTCTGCTATGACTGGGTCATCTTTCCAGTAATTTTAACTTCCAAAGCAGACGTTTCATCATCACAAGAGCGGCACTACGCAACTTTCCTGCACTGCACCAAACACTATTTTTCATTGCCTGGAATCCTGATCAGCAACTTTAAAAAGCTGAAAGTATTTTTAACATACTGGGCACAGTAGGAACCATATCTACACAGATGTGCCCAGCCAGAAGGGAGGGTAAGGGATGCCCCGTCCCCAGGCCAGCAAGCAGGTGAGTAAGGCGCTCTGCCTGGGGCAGATGTGGACAAGGGTCTGCCTGGCCTCCTGTTTGAAACACAGAAAAGTATGTACCAGGAAGAATGAAAACCGGGAGCCCAGGTCCTGCAGAAATCCTTTTTTCACCATTAAAACACTTCCGGTATTTGCTATCCCCCTGATTTACTGTTCAATACTCCTGACTTGCATGTCTTGCTTAATGCCCAGAGAGCCGAACAGCCCCAAGGGCTGTTGGGTGTGTTTCCAATCGGGATCCTTCCCCACACCCTCTTGGAGAAGCTGCTTCTACAAACTCCCTCCCACACAGGAGGAGACACCCAAGTGCTGCCTCCCCACAAGCAGATGAGTGCTGGTGGAATTTCTGAGGGATACAGCTTTCCAGCACATTCGGCAATGCAGGAAGGGGGACACTGAGCTCATGGGAACCACAGGCCACTTGCTTCTGAGGTAAGCGCGTCTTACACTCATCACTTCATTATTAACAACTTCCAGACCTTCATAAGATGCTTATCTTTTTTAATAAACAGAAACAGTTACTGAAGTTGGGGCTTTGGCTTTTTTTTTTCTTTAATATTGGGATAAAATCCAAAGAGCTGCAGATGTATTCTTTAGTACCTATCTTTCTGCAGTGATTGATGTTTGTTCAGAAGCCATATCATCACATACAATTTTTATCATCTAGATTGTTCTATTTTATTAAACAACCTAGCAAAAACTTCCTTTTTCTTTTGTTGCTTCCTAAAGAAGTGGCCAACGGTAGTCTTTAACCAACAATTTATCCGCCCTCTCTCACAGTATCCTGCGCACAGCCATGGCCCCTAACAACTGAGGGCATTCAGCACCTTCCAGCTCCGAGGATATCACATTTCCCACCTGAAATTGCTTACCTCATCAGTCACTAAGGGCCCAGTTTGGAAGTCATTAAAAATAATGAGAACATTGGCACTTCTCCCAGCAATAATGCCACTGGAGCCTGGGTCACTTTTCTACTTTAAGACATTTGTATGTATCCACAAATCATTTAACTCTTATCTTTGTCGTAGCTTTAATGAAACTAATGGCTGCTTAAACTGTGAGCTTTTTATTCTACTTTTTATTTAAATAAGCTTCTGCCCACTCCATCATAAAATGACACAAACACTTACACAGCGTATTGCATCACGAAGGCCCCAAAGTGTTTACCAGGATCACCATATCCATCACTAAAATGCAAGCACTCCTCAGTCAATAAACACTTCAGCTGACAATAAAGTCACAAGAGAGTTTTCAGAAGGAAAACTGAAGAGCAACAAATCAAATTTGTCCAAAACAAATTTAGAACCAGTGTGGTGGGTAGAGTCTCACAGGGTCTCGCATTTTCATCTCCATCTGTATCTACTGTAGCATTTTTCCTCCCAGCACCATTCAAAAAGACTAACTCCATATTAACTCACTGAGTAACAACATCACTCCTGCAGGGTCCGTATTTTATGAGCTTTGACAAGATAATGAGCCCTCAGTAATATACTGCAGGCCATCACAAAATACAGCTTTAAAGAGTTTTGTTAATCCATTCGAAAGAGGAAATACTGATTGTTGGGAAACGCATATTAAAACTTTAAAACCCTCACCCTTAATTTTCAAGGTCTAGCTTAGGACTAATGTAAAAATTCTCACTGCTATAGTTTTCCTGATAAGAACATGTATGGCTTATATGCTTTGAAATAAGTAACAGTAATAGAAATCTGGAAAAAAAAGAAACTTTCTCTAGATATATGTGTTTAATTACTCTAGGCATACATTTGGACTGTACATTAGAAACAGACCTGTTCATGTGGACGGACGCAAAAGTTACAGATCCAGCACTTCTGCACAGCAAGTGTGACATTTCCAGTTCCTACAAATTAATCACAGTATATAACGTGACACATGCATTTTGACATCATCTGCTCACAGATGAGATATCTCTGAGATGCAAAGGACTTGCTCTCCAGAAACCCTGGAAATCCATCCACACCACAAAAAGTCGAGAAACCGTGGACTACTGCCGAAAGCCGTATGCTCTTGTCAAAATCAGTAGGGCTTAGTATGACTAAACTGAGTGATAGACCTAAGTGGGAACATAAAACTAAAAGGCAGATACAAGTGAAATAGTAATTCAACCAATGATAAAACTACAAGTACTAGATTAAATAAAAAAGTTCCGGGAATGGTGAATTTTAAAGGTGTTTTGATGTCATTATCAGCATATATGAAAACCTGAAGAGAAATATTACCTTTGAATATAAATTAAAATCTTCCAAAAATCAATCCAAAAGCTTATTTTGTTATGGGAATGAGACACTCAGTCATTAAAAGTATATTTTAAAGGCTGTTAAACATTT
Source organism: Rhinoptilus africanus (assembly GCA_013400135.1). Lineage (NCBI taxonomy): Eukaryota > Metazoa > Chordata > Aves > Charadriiformes > Glareolidae > Rhinoptilus > Rhinoptilus africanus. The sequence continues at coordinate 410,716 of VXBO01006266.1, read as the reverse complement.
AATACCTTTGCAAAGTGTTTTCTTTGCATTTATTTTTAAGTGGTTGATAAGGTCTGCTTTAGGAACACATATTGCTTAATGTTTCCATTAGTTGGTACAGCACCTTTTATCTCAAAATATTTTAGGCCATGTTACAAATGGTTTACAAAGGCACAAAAAGAATGTCACCCAGGCATCCCCAGCAATAAACAGAATATCATGAATTTGACTTATCCATGAGATCAAGGAATAAAATCACAGCTTCATGACTAACCTTAAAAATATCTACCAAATAAACACCCACAGAACTACCGGTGCAAGCTACACAATTTAAGCAACAGATGCAAGTGTTCAGGCATCATGAGTGGTCCCACCATTTTAAAACACGAGAACGTCCTTACACGGTTCAAATAAGAACTGAAGAACAATGTATAAACTGATTGAGGATAATATATAACAGTGAGGACAAATAAAGTTGTGACAATTTGAGTTTTTTAAAATAGACACATTTTTAGAACATTTGGGGATTTTTTATATTCTATTTTCTCTTGCAGTAAATGATGAAATGAGGATAATAGTCTTAAGATCCCTAAAACTTGCCTGTGGCTCATTATCCAATTAATTGATATGAGTAAATTGGCTAAGTCAAGATAAATGACAGCTAGTTGCTCAAAAAAAGGTAGAAGCATATCCAAATAAGAGGCTTTCAGATAATTAAATCAGTGCAGAGGTCTTTCCTTTTGAACTTTAGAGACACATTAAAAGACATTTATATTTTCACCTTCAGAATAAAGGATGACAAAAAAAGGATGACAAGTAATTCATGTTCAGAAGCTCATTGAGAAGATTACAGGTGTTGCAGTAGCAGTGGAGAGTTCCATTGCAGGAGCAAGCCAGCATTTTTTCATATAGACTCCCTTTCGTGAAGGGGACAAAATAAGATCTTTCATATCTATTATCTCACATGCCCCTCTCCTATCATTCCCAAGGAAAGAGAAGACAGATCTCGGTGCCCCTGTTCTCCCATCTCCTCTTACTGCTGCACCAATTTGAAGGCATCCTGCCCTCCAATATGCTTCTTTTTGCATTAAGACAGGAATGATGCACAGGAGAGATCAATGAACTTGTTAGTCTTTTACAAAATTACATGGGGTAACTACTTTTAAGGTCTTTAAGGTAAGAATCCTGTCTTGGCTTTGCTTTGGCGTAGGATAGCACAGGGGATGGCACAGGACTGTTAAAATTAGCAGTTAAACAAGCCAGGAAGAACTGAATCCAGATTCATTACATTGGAGGTGGAGTTAGAAATTTAGTGCCAGATAATGCAGGAAAAAACAATACAAACAAACTCCCTTCTGTTTTGATGTAACCATCAATGCTGACTAAGCTCCAGGTTCAAAATCTGCTCTTGGGAACAATAATCACATAAAAGCTGTAACCAGACTCCTAAGACTGAACTCTGCCACAACGGGGAATACACGGTCTCAGGCTGCACAGAAGCTTTTTTTACATGAAAAAAAAAAAAAAAAAAAAACCACCAAACACGGTTTTTCTTACAATTGAGGTACTTTTTCATTTTAGTGGTAGTTTGTTTTCCATCCTCCTCCTTCCTGCCACCTCAGACAGCGGCAGCCCAGGTGGACAATACAGATGGGACGTTGCTATTCATCTCATTCCTCTTTTTTTGTTTGTTTGGGTTTTTTATTGTTTTACTGGCATCAAAAGGAGAATTCTGCCCATGACACTGCCTGTGTCAAACAACCCATGTCAGTCAGTGAGCACGAGCAGTGGGCATTCGCTGACAGCTTTCATCAAGCCCATCCTGAACTGTGGCAGCCAATAGGGTACAGCTAACACTCGATATAGACACAAGGACAAGGTCCATGGAGAAGGCTGAGGTATCCCCAAAATGCATGGACACAAAGGCTATCCTGGGAGCAGAGAGAAAGAAGAAAAACACCTAAAAATCATATGAGATATTCTATTATGATCAAATTCATATTCCTGCCTACATTAACAAAACCACAAAAATTAGTATTTAAACTCAAAACAGATACTTCTCTCCTGTCAAATCCTTTCAAACACTTCATGTATACAAATTCAATTTTTAACAGACAAACACTTCTAAAAATGTAAATACTCAAACAAGCAATGATGATGTTATTCCTTCCATTTCCCAAAGCCACTCATTCACCCAGGTCAAGCTACCTTCCCAAAGCACTGCACACCAGTAGAAAAGCCAAGCCTTTGATTTTGACATCCAAATATCAGCTAAGAAAGTGCTCAACCCTGAAGACATTTGCAGACAATTAGTTCAGAGGCTCTGCACAATTTAATCAGAAGAAGTTTTAAACTCTGATGGTGCAATTAAACACAGTATACTCTTGCAGTTGTCATTTATCACACTCTACCATGTCAAGTAATCTGGCCGACAAAACTGTCTGGTACCTAGGAGTGGAGAAATGAGAAGGATAATGTTCTGTAGGAAAGCAGGTCTATCTAACATTTTACAATGCTAAAAATACCCTTGGGACTTGTTCTGATATCTTGTAATTATGCACACATATCCTGATTTATGGTGCATGTCTCCCAGCTCAAAGTATGCACTCTGCCTCATATCTTGCCCTATTTATGTGTAAAATACTTGAGTCCGTAATGTCATAAAAGAGAGGACGGGCTCATTGCACATGTTACTATCGATTTCATACGAGCATGGGGCACAATCTAATGATCCTTTTCAGCTAAGGATAAATATGCACAATTTAGCCTTAAACAGAGTCTATGTAGGATCATTTCAACTGCTGTCTTTGAGAAATGTGCCTGTGATGCTGAAGATCTCTGCTGTCCGGCCTCCTTCTTAAGGCTGCAGAGAGTGTGGCAGAGGAGACAAAGACAAGCAAGCAGAAAAAGGAGCAAGAAAAATTAGCACCTGTGTATCAAGAAATATAACTTCTTCAGGCTGAACTTGTGAATTCAGACACCACCACCCCCATCTCCACATTACCCTCCTCCCTCTCTCTCTGGGCAGCTAGTGTAATTAACAAAGAAGAGTGAATCCACCTTGTCAAAGTAAGCACTAGCAAAGGGCAAAGCGGTTGATACCAAAATAGGTATGCATTTTGATTATGAAGACTTCTGAAAGCATCTTAAGTAGAAGGCATAAATAGTGCCTTTTCAGTTACACAGCATTTCAAGAGGAGAAAGGGTGACCTGGCTTAGACCAAGAGACCTGATCTCCATTCCCCAAGTCTGCTCTGCAACAACTGTGGGCATGTGGACAAAATCCTCTCTTTGCCTGGAGACAGAAAGCAAAAGAGTGACCAAACATTCATTTGTGAATTGTTTGGATTCCACCAGTTTTCAAATAAAACAGCACATGTAGATTTATTGCTGGAACGTGTTTCTCTCTACCTATTTAGATGCTAATCATTAAAAGAGGAAATGGGGTAAGTTCAACGGGGTGACCTTAGCTGCTGCCTGTACAGGGAAGAGCTGGAATTTGCACGTGTTAACAAGAGATGCAAAGACTATACTGGGGAGAAGGGTCTTAAAATCATTTCAGCTGTGATGATGACAAGTACTGGCATCATTAAACATTTGACTACTTTTTTTTTTTTTGCATACATCCTCAATTGGCTTTACGGTTGTATACATATTTACTCACACACTTAGCACAAAAGAAAAAGTTATTACAGTGTTTTTAAACTATTTTTGACCAGGAACATATCAAAGTAAGGTCCTGTTTACTCATGAAATAAGTCCCTGTTTTGACTGACTACCGTACTCCTTTTTCAAAAGCAATTTAGCTTGTAAGATGAATCCAAGACTTATTTCATTCTGCAACATAGCTTCAAGTTTCTGTTCTGCTGCTCTGCATCTCTGTACTCCTTTCCTTATTGTTCGGATACAATTAAAAATGTACTAATAAAAACATCACATTATTATCAATAACTGCAACATAATTATCAATTCACAGAAAAGGCCACAACTAAAACCTGAAAGTTACATAACATTCGTTCCATTTATTTATTTCCATATTTACCTACAAAAATCACGCATCATTTATACATTTACAGTCTTTTTAATGGCAGTTCCACTGAATTTTCCTGCATTACGATAGAGCTATTTTTTTCTATTCAAATACATGTCAGTTTTTCTTCTTTATTCTGGAATTGGTATATGAAGTGAGATGTGCCTCAAATTAATATTTTCCCCTACCTATGCAGTAGCCACAAAATTTATGGAAAAGTAGTAACCCAGGGAAGAGTTTATAGAGTTCTCCTGCTTTTTCAGCAAAGTTCACATACACGATATACAGCCCATTCTGTGAATAATCTAACCAATAAAAACAAGTGCCACCTGTATTTAATAACCTCTTTTGGGAACAATCTCATTCGAACACTTCTCACTTTTTATATTTGAAACGTTTTTGAAAAAAAATAGTAGGTTTGCTTTTCCTGACCTCTTTCTATGAGTAGTTCCAACATCCATATTTCTTAGCTTTTTGTTTGTTTGGGTTTTTTTAAGGGTACCTGCATTCCTCCCATAGTAAGATCATTTTTCTTGGCATCTAACTAACTTTTTTTAATGTTCCCTATTTCAGAGGGCTTATCTACTTAAACAGGTACGGGCTTTGTTACACTGTCATGCACCAGACGTAGCCTAGAAATAATTTTATTCATCCAAAGTCAATTAGGTGCTGTGATGGTAAGGAGCAAAACTAGACTTCTTAAGACACAAGCCAACAGTTTAATGACAATCAATACTGTCTTCCCTCTATAAATGATCTCTCTGATTAATCTTGATGAATGGGAAGCTGAGCACTGGACAGGGTGAAGGACTAGACTGTGCCTCTGCTGCCAGCGTGATGCTGAACTGAATGCAGAGAAGAGGGTTTAGTTCTTTGATTTTGGTGCAATTGTCTTACAAGATTCTCATCAGAAGAGGAGAAATGAACCAAAAAAAAAAAAACCCCTTGATCTACATGCTTACATAGAAGCAAGGAGATATCACAGAAATTATTGTTCATGTAGATGATTTAGGAACTGCCCTTTGTGCATCTGAAACTCACCTACAGAAAAAGAAGGATAGAAGTAAGCTTAAGCAACCTGAGGTTATAGCACACATAGTAACAACTTAAAAATAAGTGATGAAAGCTTCTACAGCAAATTGAAGACACAAAGTAAGCTATCACCATGTTAAGGACTATTATTTCTACAGTGATATTTTATAGGCAAAGTCAAAATAACAAGAGCCCTGATTCAGAAAATAGAGAATATAATGTCTTTACTGCTTTCTAGCCATCTGGATCCACAGGGATATTTAACAGGCAAAAAACTAGCGTCTAACACAGAAACATATGGACAAAAGAGAGAAGGATGGACATAAGAGAGTCGTTTAGCCTCAACAGCCCAAAACTGTCAGGAGTCTACCATTTTTAGCTTGCAAGATATAGCACATATTTAGCATCTGAAAAGTCTGGATTTTGTAATAAGCACCAGACTCAAACTTAATGTGTAGAGAATAAAGTCTCTTTGTAACGCATTCAGTAACATGGTACTTGATTGAATAAGAAGAACCATTTAGACTTTACATATTGAGCAATGGCTCATCTACAAAATATCAGCGTATAGAAAAAGCAAAAGGACGTATTACAAAAGGATATCCAGTCCTTCAGATAAGACTTAAATGCAATATATAATATATCCTGGATTAATAACATATTAATAGCTGTGGCAAACTCATACCATTCCCATTTCAATAGCCTGAGCCAAATAGGGAATGCATCTGACTTTATCTTTTCAGTAATTCTACTTTTTAACAATTACATTGAATCAGGTCAAGCAGAACCCAAGATACTTTATTTCAAGCCTATTCCAATGGTTAGAGCAGTAATTTGAATAGAAAGCGAGAGTGGTACAGCGAGCTCTCTGTATTTTAAACCATTTTAATAGTTTAAATAAATGAAAGTTATTGAATCTGGTTTCCAGAAACGAACTTGGATCATGCACAAATGCGCTGCTTCAATAAAGAATAAGATCAGCAGAGCAGAAACGAATTACATTAAAAAGGAAAAATATGCCAAATCAGACAAAGATTTAAAACTCCAATACATCACAGGTGATTCTCCAGTAGCATGTGTTTCCACCCAGAGTACACCTATTGCACACAGAAAGCAGGAAATGAAAAGAAATGCTAATCCATGCAACAATGCGGCTGCGGCTTCGGCTTCAGGAAAGCATTGAAGGGACACAAGGGCTTCTTTAAAAGCAGGCATTGGGGCAAAAATGAGATAGAGCAGGATGCAAAAGGACTAGTAAGTGACTTGGCCAGGGAAGAGCTCCCATTTCCCTCTCTAACCTGCTGTCAGCGCTCCATGAAGCAGCTGCCTGCAGCACCACTGGAGTACATGTAGGAAAAATATCTTTGAGAAATTCAGGCGCTAGAGGTTACATGGTGGTGTTTCAAAGCATGATGTTTCTAAGATCATTCTCTCGTTATGTTTCTTTTTATAGACGCAGACTCATGAAGGAAAGACCTTGCTGACTGAAGCAGTTTCTCTGCTGAGATATGCTATTGGCATAGAGCTGGCAAAATTATACTATATTAAAATAGAAAGCTTAGCAGTTATCTTCACTTAAATACAAAAGTATACATATACTCCACCCTCGGTGAAAGAGCAAATAAACAGAAAATAAAACTGTACATAACAGCAACTTCTTCTTTAGTGGCAATAACAGTAATGTTCATGGATTTATTGTCTAGTGCTCCCAGGCCAACTAACTAGTTCATCATTACACGGGAGTCATGGAAAGAGCTGAATAAACCAAGTACCCTTCTGCTATGCTCATGCACTGCTTGAGGACCTGCATCATCGCTGGGCAGTGCCCACCACGCAGCAGAGCTACTCTGGCAGGACCTGCTTCAAAAATCACTGGAGCACACATGCCCACAGAAAACCTCAGCCACAGATCCACAACAGATTTAGGTACTGGGTATCCATACTTTATATCTCAAGCCAGAACTGTAATCCTCAAAACCCACATCCCCTAACCCTGGAGATGCTAAGATTTTCATCACAAAAGCTAGGTAGGGCCCAAAATTTCCACATCCAGCAGGGATGTCCTCATCTCAACCCCAGCAGGTCTGAGGAATTCACATCTTTGAGGTCTGAGCTCCATTAGTAACTGCAAACAGAGTTTCTCCCCCAAACATCTTGCCTGAGGATGTCAGTCACACAGGCAGGCAGTATTTTTACCTAGACAGGTTCCATGCAAAAAAGCAGCAGTAAAGGCTTTCATCAAAATCAGTTATTATCATCACCGTGACAGAGGTGGTGCATCTTGCACTCTTCCAAACAACTCTTCTCAGGTACTATGTACAGAAATCAGTTGCATATTTCAGGAAGGTGGAATAAACCTACAAGGTGGTGCAAGAACCCAACGACCAGACATTGAAATTGCTCACGTTCTGGCTGTAAAGTTCCCTTATGAACCTACACCTAACTTGACTGGCAGCTCATTCTGTGTCTGGAGTGAAGGAAAGGGGAACAATTATACTATCTCAAATCATCGTTATTGTTTCAATGACTGCATTAGCATTCTCCAAGCATAAACGGTCCACAAAACATTCGAAGCAGACATCTAATGATGGATTTTCCCAACAGAGAAAGCAATTCCTCTAAGCAATAAAACAGTCTGTGAGAAATCCTGCAGTCATAAATCTAGTATTTCTCATTACAAAATTTACATCAGCCACAAAGTGATTACTTCTAAAATTACAAACCCTTGTGGGCAGAAATATTAGTGGGTTACCAATTGTCATTCTCATGAGTCATGAGAAAAGCAGTCCAAGTCATAATAGTCTTGTAAAAAAACAAAATATCAAAAGAATTAATTGCCTTATTATAGACAGAAAGTTTAAGGCATCCATATAACAGGCATCTAGGCATCAAAGTACAAAAACCATCAGTAAATCCCTATGGAAACTCTTAAAGGTTACACAGGAACATCCAAACAATGCAGCTTTGCCACAACTTTTCAATGCATCCTCCACAAAAACAGACTCCTCAGCATTTCCCACATTAGGGCAAGGACCGTGCAGGAAGGAAAGAGAGGGAAGAGAGAGAAGAGAGGATGCACCCATGGCCTCCCACTCCTGCAGAAAGCAGGCAGTAACTTCAGCCCCCAAGGGGAAGGGCAGCAGCTAAACAAACTGGCCCCCACCCTGTGTCAGGTGCCGGAGGGATACAGGCTATTCGGCACCTGGGGAGGCAGGTCCCATTCTAAGACAGTGAAGAGGGGTGAGGAGGTACATGGGGCCAGGCATGCATGAGTTTTGCCCACCTAGCTCAATGCTGGAACAGACTTACCCCAGGACTTGTCAGGGAGCAGGCATATCCCTCAGTTTGAGGACACTGTCCCACAAAGACAGTTTCTTCTTGCAGCCTTCTCTTCCCCTGGTGCTGCATCTTAGCAGCAACCCAACACACGAGGATTGGGGGGCTTGAAGGACCACTGGGAATAAACCAAACACGTTTTAGTAAGACAAGCATGTCCCCCAACACCTCGCTCAGGAAGAGAGGAGTGTTACAGATTCCTCGAGGAAAGCTAAGATACTGCAACAACTTACACACAGGATAGATCACACAGTGAATATACTCAGAAGTAAAATAAAATCTGTTTAACTCATCCAGACTCATGCTTCACGTACATCAAGAAACTTTTCTAGTTTAACTGCACGGAAAGCAGAGGAGGAGAGCCCTTTGCAAGCAGGTATTCTCAACTGTAAAATTCATTTCTGCATGACTAGTTAAATATAGTGTGTCCTCGTGGTTTTGACTGCTTATGGAAATAGAGGTTTACTCAAAAAAAAAAAAAACACAACCAAACAAAAAAAGCACCCCACAACTAAAAGCAAAGTAAGCAGTTTTAAGACTTTTTTATGATCGCAAGATAAATCTTCATGCATAATTTGACCTCACTGTGGCTTGCTCCCTTTAACTTGTGCTGTCATCAACCCTCTTGAGTGCAATCTGCAAGATGCCACAGCTGAATCGTGAGTCAGACCCGCTTGTTTAACTTCCAGAACATGCTTCTAAGCTCTGATTAGCTTTCCATGAGATCAATCTACTAATTCAACTTGCTCCAAAGCTGCTTAGTTGCAAGATCGCAATCAGTAGTGGTAAGACAGGCAACAGGAGACCTAGGAAACGGGGCTGTCCCGCTCACCTGCAACTCACAGGGAGGCTGAATTCAGGGCAATGCGTGTCCATACACACATGCTGCGTGTAGCTGCTCCGTATATACCAAAGGCAGGAGTTTGCATCTTCTGTCACTGCCTCTGCTTCCTAACAGAACAATCCACCAAACCTGTGAAAACACCACCACCAGTACTGGTAGCAGTTCAACACCAGCTCTTGCTCCTCCGCTTAACTTAAATTTGAAGTACTACAGAAGGCATCTCCCAAATAACTGCTCTTAAGAGCTTTAATAGGAAGGCAAAAAAGACAGTTTTAATTTTTGTGCTGCAAACAGATGGGAATATTCGTGCAGAAAAAAACAGGAACCAACAGAATCTGGTCACCTCATTAAACTGAGAGACACTNCCCCCCCGCCAACAACGAAGCTATAACTGCTCCAGTGACAGGCACGTAGGCAGAAGACTAACCTTGACTAAGTACCGTGGCAGATGAAACTTTGCTGTGGAGCACTGGCACCACCCATTGCTGTTAAGCTAGCCTTTTCAGTTGGTAAGAGGGCACCCAGGAAGGAGCAAAGAGACCACGTTACTTCCTGACCAGCAGCGGCGGAGCAGTGCCACCAATTCATGGGCACAGGTGAGGAAGAGGGGAGGCAGGAGGTGTTGAAGGCAAGTCAGTTCCCAAACACAACGCACAGCACTTTCAACCAACGTGAGTGATTTAGGAGCTTGCTCCTTAGCATTCTCAATAACCAGGTTTTGGAACTGGCTGCTCTGCCTGGAACCTCCCAGAGTTTGATTGAGACCAGCCTGAACGCAAGTGGAGGTTGCCCTGGCTCATCGCAGCTGTATGAAAAGTCATTAGGATTTTATTTTTACTGCAAGTTTGATTATTGGCTGTTGCGTTATTTGCTTTGCATGGCATGGTGCAAAGTTTATTACAAGCAAGGTAGCAGTAGCAAAAAAACCTGTAAATACATGCTTGCAAAAGAAATGAAGTTTTATTACACACAAAAATATACTAAAAGAATACATTCCCACAATTTATTGCCTCATCTTCACAGTACTGTGTGCACTTCATTTTAACTATTCAGAGAGTAGCCTGGTCACATACTCCATGTTTACAAGAAAACTATTTCTCAACTATTTCTATCCCCCACCATCAAATGAAAAAATATTCAACATGCTTATGCTTTCTGCCCTAATAATATATTTGAAATTTATAGGGTTGTAAAATGATATCCCAGCATGACATTAGCTATTTCGATCTTTGATCTATCGATGCCATTTGAGTAGATGATAATGGTTTACCAGCTCAAAATACTGGCCTAGTGAAAAACACTTCACTGCTCCCATAATATATTTTACAGCCAGAGGGTAAATATTTATTTCCTTTGGGTGAATTTTCTATTTTAATAGATGTTCGCATGCTGCATTGCTCTTGTGTATCTGGTTCTACATCCACCACAACCCATAGTGTCACTTGTTCACAATTAATTACCAAAAAGCTTTGTGAGACAGAGCTCAAAACACCTTTACTTAGAGATGAATAAAAATTAATACCCGTATCATGGATATATCAGCTTCAGGTCTTATATTTGACAACAATCATCAAGCAGATTTGCTCTAATCTGGGGCTGCCTGAGATCTGCTGCTGAGCACAGAATGAGTGGCAAGTCCTCCCTTCCCTCCTGCTGGGAGGGACACTCTGCTTCTTATGTGGTCAGCAACTTGCAGGACCGTTCATTCGGGTACTGTTGAACTCTGTATAAAAGTTTTTCCTTACTATTGTTTGATGATTATGAAAAATATTTCATTACAACCCCAAACCAGAAGCTTTCTATTTGCGTCTAGAGCAAATGTATCTTCAGGAGTAGCCAAGCTCTTTTCCCCCAGCTGGTGATAATCCAACAGGACACCATCCATGATCAAGACCAGTCATCTCCACAAGAGATTGCTTTTTGTCTCTTTTAAAAAGAAGTTTCAAGTTGAAAAATTAGTTTTGTTATGAAAGTTAAAACACCTCATCTTGAAACTGTCAAAATGAAAACTTCCAATTTCCTGGATTGTTTATTAAAATCTCAGAATAATTTCAGCATTTTTCAAAACCAACACCAGCAGGGAAAGAACAGAGGAGAAGCAAAACTGTTCGCTACATCAGACCATAGTTCTTGTACACTCCCACTCTTTCCCCACCCAAAAAAAAAAAAAGTGAAAGGTTGTTTTTTTTCCTCCCAACATATGTACTATTCAGAACATCTTCCCTTATCGGAAACATACTTGGAAGCATGCAGCCAAAATACCACTTTTGGCTCCAAACCTATCAAAACTGAAGTATTTTCACTACAGTTTTTAATGAAGAATTGAAATTGATATTAAACTATTAAAATTAATTAGGGAAAATAATTAGGATAGGAAAATTCAAATTAGCATGTTTTTCCAGAGAACAGAGATCTGGTTTTGCACAATGAATTCCTAAAGTAATAGAGGCTGAACTAATGCCAACAGCATCCAGCCCAGTGCACAACTGGTCATTCTTCAGATTGTAATCATGAGAACAAGTTGGGAAGTTAATCTTTTATACCTGATTAAACCATGTCCTTCAGCTGAGAGGCTTCTTACCATGTTGCCAGAGCATGAATCCTGTACCTGCAGTGTCATTCAGTGTGGAATTTATCCTCCAACTGTGTTCTTGCAGAGTCCTGTCTTCACACTGCAGGGTGTAATTTACACCTGACATCCCAGTGCAACTTAAAGACATGCTTTCCCCAATTTCTGCTAATGTAACAAACAACTTGATTTACAAGCCAGCTTTTCAGGAGGCACATGGCACAGGTGAACAAACAAATGCTGCTGCTTTTGCTTCAAGGATGAAGCACAACAAGTTACAGGTTGATCTCCAATGGGGTTTTACAGGGATGTGTGCCCAAGCTTGTGAAACACACAATTTTCACCAACGGTCTGGAAAGCGAGTGAATAAGGATGTGAATGTGTTTGCTGGAAATGTCCCTTTCCTTACAACCCCAAATAACTTAAAAACAATGAAACACTACAAAAGAAACTTATGATACAAAGTAACTGGGTGCTGGATACAAAGCCAGATTCAATTCAAAATAAAAACACGAGGTGATATTCATAGGGCAGGAGGAGTGGGAGGAGGGAAAGAACTTCCCATATATAATGATTACGTCTGAGCTGACCATCACTAATCAGGATAGAGACTATGGAGATATACTGAGTAACAGTCAAAATTTCAGGACTATTCCACAATTTCTGTAGCAGTCAAAAAACCAAGTTAGACATTATTAAGAAAGGAACAGAGAACAGAAAAGAGAATATCACAGTGCATCTGTATAAAAATATAATACTGACGCTACTTGAATACTTTTGTGCAGTTCCAGTTTGCCACGTGCTTCAGCTAGAAGGTGAAGACAACAGAGGTTGTGACAGACATGCCTACAATGGCAGGTGACAGAGACAGCGAGTGGGAAATCACTGCTCACCATCTCTTCCAACACAAGAACGAGGTTCAAAAGCAGAAACTAGTAATATCAAGAGAGATGTCCCTTCATCCATTGAAAAATAAATCCGTGGTAACCGCATGCTACAGGAATTAGGTAATAAAGATTTATCTAGGCTGGGAAGCGTCTGAAGAAAATTTATCAAAGGCTGTTACATGTAAACATGTCCTTCTGGCCAAGGAAGTCCTGAACTACAATGTTTTGGGTTGTTTTTTTTTTTTG